>PYDT01000184.1:0-31999 GCA_004837865.1 Musa balbisiana
TTTCCTCGTTCGGCTATAGCGGAAACCCCCGAATCTAGAGCCTTTGGCGTTCCAGTCCATTCCAACATGCACCTCTCGGACTGAGAAAGCGTAACTGCTTGCGTCGGCATCTTAGAACTCATTAAAGCCCGAGTCGCATCATTATTCCTCGATAACCGGAATGAGTGAAGCTCCACTAAAAAATTATTGGAAGGAAAAATACTTCTAAGATGAATCTCGTTCATGCCATATCAGTAAACTCTTGACGGTATCCGGCTGAACAACCTGTTCTTCCTGAATACCCCGATTCAGGCCAAAGAAGTTCTGCTGCTACATATAATTTCATCTCTATTGGTGATAAATAAACTATCTGTGGCCTCGTTTTGATCTTTCAGATATTTCAAAAATCGGATCTCTAGAGATCCCCAATGACCTCCTCACATGAATGGAATAAGGATTCCAAAATCCAACATTTGCTTCCTTCGGACGTGTCAATGTGGACAAATTATACGTCCATAGTGGCTAGGATGAATCTCTCGTATCCGAAAACATAGCAATTCGCCCCGTCAATCCCTCCGGACCCCCAAATAACTCAATTTTCCGCCATGAACGATTTGTGTCAATGGATTATTTCGATCAAAAACTTGAGATAACGTATGTAGTCCCCAAAACGATTAAATGGTTGTTAAGGAAGGTTTGAATTACCACATTTTGAGAGTCGGTATCATTTATGCCGAATTGCCCGCATCTAGTTCCTCGAACGGCCTTTTTCTAAACGAACAAGAGCCGTCCGAATTGGATCCTTTAACGATCCGCTATAAACGAATCGTGTTATTTTTCAGATTGATTCTATCGTCAAGTGTACCCATTCCAAGCAATTTCATTCCGATCAAATGAGCCCGCAGCAGCCATACCTCTCGTGGTAATAAAATGTATTGTTTCTATGTATATCACGATTCAGTCTCCGTTCATATTTCGTCGCCCAATCCTTCCTAATTCACATCTTTGTTTGAAAAAAAATTTCTTTTGTAATTCTTTACATACAGACTCAAAAATACCGGATCCCCGCCTACCCAAGCATTGTTGAATAAAATTCCAAAAAGCATTCTTTTGACCCAATCTTTTTTGTTCTCCTTATCATTCGGAAAGCAGAAACTTCAGGGAACAACATATCTAGATTTTCTAGATTCGAAACCCATAGCTGATGATCAATTAGCATAGATATTTTTTGTTTCCTACATTACCGGCCCCTATCCTTGCTTTTCTATCAACTTCGAATTCCGTCTTCCTCCCCACTCTGATATTATTGTGCTGGTATAGACAAACTTCCGTTAGGGTCCATTCGAACGGTAGTAAATACCCGGACTGGAATATTTGATTGATCACAATTCTGATAGTCCATTTACTATAAAGGTTCCCATGGAATTCATTAGGGGAAGGTTTCCAATAAAACGTTGTTCTTCGTGCATATCTCTAACCCGTTTTCCCAATTAAATCCACGCGGGTACATATCGTCAGAAAAATTTGGTGAGTAATACACAGCATCTCTTTCGTTTATTATCAAGGTTCTACCAATTGATTCTTTCCACAAATAATTTAAATTCAATTTCTTGCGATCTGTATCTTCAATTTTTGGAAACTTATGACATTCCGTCTTCCGTCACCCTCATAATGAACCTCCAAACTCCCGTCAAATTGTGGTCTGACTAATCCAGGTATTGTGGACATTCGTCCTCATTCCATCATTCCTGATCCATTTAATCTTAATTCCTGTTTATTGTGAAAAAGCCCATTATTAGCCTCACTATTTATCGAACCCTACGATCGATCTAGCAAGGATTAATGTCTATCTTCTGTTTACCTGAATCACATGAAGTTTTAGCCAACTCATATTGTATTTCATACGTATGAACTGGAAATGAGACGAGGCATTAGAGCATTTTGTTCGGACGCAGTTCGAATTTGCGCAGGTACAAATGGCATGGATTGTCAGCATTCCCGGACCAATTCTGTCTGTCACTTACACTTATGGGTCTTATATATATATAAAAATTTCATTCAATTTTCTCAACCTATTATTATGATTCACTTTCTACCTATTATTATGATAAACGCTCACCTATATTTATGATATAACGATCAGATGAATTTGTACCAAAAAAATAATGATTACACGGATGCAATTGAATCCTCTATGACTGAGATACGAAAGACAGGAACAATATAGAGTTTTCCCCTTTTTAGCATACTTAATTTTATTTGAGTTTCATTTCATGTTCAAAAAAAATGTTCGAATTAATTTTTTGGCTATTAGAATATATAGAATAGGATTGAATTGCTTAATAAGGAGTAAATATTTAGTAAGTGCATGGCCCATTAGCTATCTACCTTCCGCATATCCCATCGTTTTTCGTAATTTTTCCTTGTTGCATACAGAATTCAGGTCGCACTATATCATACTGTCCTATTTTTTTCTATTGCATATAAACTAAAAAGAAGGCATTACTATTCCTACTATAAGGGAATTGGATATTACTAAGTCGCGGTATCTGTGTACAATTTCTGTTTTGAGGTTTACATATACACAGATATAATTGTTATATTTTATATGTTATGATTGACAATCGAAAAAGATTGATTATTTTGAAAATAATTGAACTGATTAGTCATAATCAATTTGATTTTGTGTATCCTTAAGAACGCAACAATTTAGATACAAATTGAAGAACCCTTTCACTAATTCAAACAACAAACAAATAGTTTCCTGGTTCCCATTTGCCCCTTTTTTTTACGTCTTTGACCAGAAATCTATTTTTTATCTTATTTGGCTCGAATTTGGTTTTGCGACATGGCCAAGTGGTATTGCTGGGGACTGCAACTCCTTATATCCCCATTTCCACATCGGGTGTCGCCCCTGGATCACAAAACTTGGGATTTCTCTTTGCTGTTTAACGCGAACGAATTCTGTCCCCGTAGAAGGAGATGCAAGAAGCCTATCGATACTTATCTTTCGAATCTGTAGTTCGATAAGAAAGTCAATTTGTTTTTAAAGAAAGTCAATTTTTTCTCAAATCCGGGCTTTGGGTGTGGCCCGACCGTACAAAATAGGGCGAAGTAACCTTCGGTAGTAATCTGAGGATGATTTTAATATGATTAATGATTGGTTCGGAATTTATTTAAAGTAATAAATAAACGTAAATAAATAAAAAAGATTTATAAATAGAAAATAAAGAGTGAAAGGAAAGTCTGGATTCAAAACTAACGAAAGTAAGAGGTCGGAAATTTGGGATCCAAAATGTCCTAAAGGACACTCCATTTTGCTACTGATTGAAGAAAGCTTGTACGAAAGACTAATCAAATCCGATTATCTTACACACACCGGTGTGTCTACTGACGCTGTCTGGAATTCGATTGGTAGGCTGATGGAAATCATTTAAAGTTGTGGAAAGGACTGAGATACTTTGTATCCACTCCGAGAGGTCTCTGAGTACTCAACATTCAATCAGTATATTTGTCGGCTCTTTATTGAGTAAAGATTAAGAGGTAAAAGTTGAGAAACAAACAATATTTCGTTGCCCGTGTAGGATAGGGGGTTACGACAAAAAAGAAAGAATGTATGTAATACTGTGATGGTGTCTCCCCATTCTTTACAAAAAAAACAGTAAGCTTAGATCAAATAGGACTAGAGGTATCTGATCTATCGTTATCCCTCTCTTGATGTATATTTTGGATGTCTTTTGCTTTAGAAAACGGGTAACAAACACTAGGTCTTAGTACTCCTACATTTCCATTGGATATGGATTATTCCTTTGCTATGTTTTCATTTTCCGAGAAAATGTGTGTGTATTGGTATTTATGCTTAATGCTTCCGATTCTACCAGAAATCTTCATAATCTTGTTACGAGTAGATTCATTGGAATTGGTTCTCAATAGCCTACGTTAAGTTAAATTTTCCATTTTTGACTCTGTGCCATGGAGTCCACTAGGGATTATTGATCAATAATGAATAATTCCTTCCTAGAGATAGGAGACATCAATTTATATGAGATATAGTAGTCTCGCTGGGGCTGCTTTATGGGAAGTCTTTACATTTTCCTCTCACCGTAGTTGGGGAAGCGTGGGCTTAGGGGTACTACTAATCTAGTATCGATTGAGTAATTGTAATGCTACAATTGTTTATTGATCGTTTTTGCAAAAGCTTTAAAAACGAATTCCTGTTTTGCAAAATTTAACTGACATCTTAATTATAAGAAATACAATCATGAATAATACCATTCGATCAAAGAATGATGAATTCTATATTGTATTTGCGAAACCTCAATCTACGCATGATAGTAATTTTTTCCACCGAATTTCTTCCTAATATTCTATTTTGATAAACCAGCTCTTACAAATATGGATATTACAAAAGAAAAAATCTGAAATTGGTTTTTTTCTTTTTTTTCTTTATTTGTTTCCTCTTTTTCTTTACGTTTCCTGTGGTGTGGGCGGTAAGGGAAGAAAGCCGTTCCGCTATGTCTATTAGCATTAGATTACGACATACATCTTTCTATGAAATGAACTAGTTGTTTCCAAGAGGTTCTAACATAAAAGATTAGATCTTTCTTCTTCCGTTGAGCGATCCACATATCGCCGCATTTCACCTTTTTTAAGACTCTAGAGATTTTTTTATCTTTTTTTTGGACTCATCTCATGTCATGTTTAACAGCATAAAAAATTTGGATGCTACCTATTATCTACTTTCTTTTTTTTCAAATCTGAAGAAGTTATCATGGACTCGAACTCCGCAGATCACTGTTAGGGATCATCAATGGACTCTTGAGGATGTGAAATCTAAAAAAAGAAAAAGATGTTTGGTCTTTGGGTTTCGTTGCTTTTATCTTTTTTTTATTTAAATTTAAGTTAATAGTAGAATATGCCCATACTATTTTTGTCTTGCTCCATTGATTCCTTTGATAGATCTCGGGACCTTACCTATAATTATAAATCTAAGAAAACCAGGAATTAGCAGAGTTGGCCTTCAAGTTTTTGAATGTCGAAAGCCCCAAGTAAATGTCACAAAAAAAATAATAGAATTGGCCTGTTATTTTTGGATGTATGCTATTTAGATATACATCTAATCATGTACATACATATGTATTATTGACTAGATATAGGGCTTTCTCTATATAACCCTATATCTGTTACAGTAACAACTTTCTATGAAAGCATTAAATAGGAGTAATAATACTATACCATACTATCGCTCGCTCAGATCTACTATCTCAATATATTATCTCAATACTTCTGAATTTTGTATGAATTCTGGTCTTCCCGCCCCCACTCCAGACAATCATTTCATTTAAGACTTGTGATTTGAATCCGTTTCGTTTCCTTTATTTTTTTCTATTCACCAATATTTTTTTCTTATTTATTTTTTTTTTTTATTTTTTTTTTTTATTTTTTTTTTTTTTTTCTTTTGTTTTTTTTATATTGTTTTTTTGTTTATTTTTATTTTTATTGAATGGAAGTGCTAAACTATTATTTAGATAGATGATATGAAGGTTGAAGATATTATATGCAAAAAGGTCCTGTTCTTGACTGATAAAATTACATTAGTGCATGTTTTTTTTTTTAATTCGGAAAATTCCTAATCACCAAACGAAATATAAAGCAAATCAAATCACAATAACAATCAAACAAATATAAAAATTTTTGTATTTTTTTTATTTTTTTTATTTTACTTATATGCGTTCTTTTCTTTTTTTTGTTTGTTTGTAATTTGATTTTTGGGCACAAAATTTATTTGTATCCTTAGGATAAGAGCTTTGTAATCAAATAGAACCTTGTGTATTTTTGTTTTATTTTTTTTTATTTATTTTTTTTTTTCCTGATGTATGATCAAAGACGAGATATACATTTTTGTTAGATGACATGTAAAAAAAATCTATGAGTAAAACGTACCAGAATCTCACGAACATATCACAACAAATTCATTTTTAATTCTTTTTTTTTTTTTTATTTTTGTTTTTTCTTTTTTTTCTTATTTTTATTTTTTATTTTATTTGTTTTATCAATCATTGATAGAACTCTAATAAATCATTTTCAGTCAATTAACTAATCGTTTGACTGACTGTTTTTACGTAGATCATAAAAGCATAGACTAGACTGAACTAGTGCAGTACAATAATGCCGAGAATATGTCTTCCAGTAATTCAATTGTTTTTTTTACTTCGCAATAACTCGGGATCTAATCCCATAGAGCTGAGTAAATTTGATTCCTTAAATTCATGGATGAAGTGCATCTGATGATACTGAACGGACAATAATATGAATAACAAATCTGACTATCAAATCGTTCATCGTCGAGAATTGAATGTAAACATAGTAAGATCCTTTATCCATAATAAATCTGAAATGGGACTCCTGATTCCACTAAGAATGCCATTGAATTTGCATCCACATTGGATCTCACTCTAATCTTTTCTATAAATAACCCTAACCCGAGGACAAGACTAGCAACCGTCTGCCTTATATACTCCTGCCCTTCGTTATACTTCTACATACAATTATGTCATACAATCTAGGTCTTATATGACTGGTCTTCTATGAATCACACACAGATCCAAGAGTAGAGTGAGATTGAAAGGACGGTTAATTAATAAAAATCTAATATAATTCCCCACAAATTTATAAAAGAACGTTGCTTTTGTCTTTTCTTTTATTTGATTACCGTATCTTTCTTTCCTTCGATTGGGACTGTGGAAGGCATCCTTCAAAAATTATTGTGCAATTTAAAATGACAAATGAGATAGATTGTTCTCCATTATCATTGAGGATACACAAACAAAGTCGACAGCTAAAAAAAGGGTTGTCGTTTACAACCTACAAGTACTCGTCGAGGTAATTCATGTTAGTTTTCATTATGTTGTAAATAAACTAATACCATTTGGCGTATGTACTCTCGGTAAAAATGTAGCACTCTATCTATTTTCATTTTCAAGAAAATATCGAAAAGAACTGCTCAGACGATACTCTAAAATACGTATCTTAGTAATCGAGAGGGAAAACCACCGATTGTACGAATCTATATGTTTGTCTCTCGCCCTTATCAACTCGGCCCTGTGAATAAGGGAAATGTAGTATTTTCTGATGTAAGATGCGAAATGTGAAAAACAAAAGAATAAGATCTCCCTGGGATTAGATCTTGCTCCCTTTCTCCTTGTTCAACGGAAATAGAGAAATTCATTTTTCTACCGATTCAGCGGTCCGGAGCCTAGTTCGGACTGACAGGGGCTCGAACCCGCAGCTTCCGCCTTGACAGTGCGGTGCTTCTGACCAATTGAAACTACAATCCCCGCGAGGTGTATGGTATACTATTCTTAATTGTTTCGAAAAACAGTTTCTTTCGTCGCGGGTTTAACAGAGACACGAATGATATACAACCTGAATATCATATACCCACACAGACACAATACACATAGAACACATAATATGGACTATATTAAACCAGACAAATCGGATTACAGTAACCTTTTTTATTATTCTTTATGCAAAAGTATGGATAATCCAACCTTTTCATTGATAAAAACGATTTTTGCGCCTCGATAATCGTGCTTGGTTGATTCAAGTACTTCTGAATCTATATCCGTTAGAACGAAAGTATCAGAACGATTGAAGAAAACTTTATAACGAACAAAAATGGACTCTTCCTCTTTTACGGATCAGGTATTTTTTTCTGGGGGACAATTGGTTATACATTGGTTATATCATATTCAGTAGCGGCGAATTTTTGGTGGCCGAGCTGGATTTGAACCACGGAGACATATCGCCACGAATTTACAGTCGTCCCCAGTCAACCGCCTCGGCATCCGACCCAGGAAGAATTCTTCTAGGCTTATTGACTAATCTGATCACTTCTGTCGTCGTACCCCCAGTGGAAGTCGAATCCCGCTGCCTCCGTGAAGAGAGATGTCCTGAACCACTATACGATAGGGGCATATCCGCCCACTGTCATCATGCCACTATGAGATATATGATAGTTTTTTGGAATTTGTCAATATAAATCTACTGATAGACAATCTGAACACTCTTTTTCTATTTATGTTATGATTCCAAGAATTTGTTTTTGGAATTTGATGTTTCATGATGACCATCCCCATAACTATTTTATATAGCGAAAGGAGGGTACAGGACTCCGTCAGTTCATGCAGGGATTGGTCCGACAGAACAGAAAAGGGGGAGAACCCCTTATTTCTTTTTCTTCAATTTTACTCATCGATTTAAAACTTAACTCCTTGCTTCGTTCATTGTTCAGATAAAATATGCCATCACTCTTCACTTAGTCCGAAAATTTTAAAAACAAGAAATTTTCCTTTTTTCTTTTATTTTTTATAATAAGTTCGGTTCAGGGCTACGAATACCGCTCATCACATGATTCAAGAAAATCTATCATCTATGTCGATGTCATACAGGTACATGTATCAATCATGTGAATCCTTGTGTTGGATTCGGGTCATTCAAAGTAACAAGCTTGTCGGTCTTGAAACAACTTCCCGTGCATTATTTTTATCAAAAAAAAAATAAAAATTTGCCCAACATTTTTACTTTGTGGGGGGTAAGATCGCACTTGATTGCGGTGCCTAATGACCTATGTATATATTATGTCATATGTAGATATCATGTACATATATTATGCAGTAGACTCCTAATGAAAAGGCTAATAATTCAGAATCGAATAAACCAGGCCCTTTTAACTCAGTGTTAGAGTCCGCCTGTGTAGGCGTAAGTCATCGGTTCAATCCGATAAGGGCTTTTTTTCCACTAACTTACAAGTTTTAGTCCTTTGTTTTCGGTGGAGATAGGAGAATTTTCTTTTTAATTTCTCAAAGAAAAAGGGTAACCAACCATGCTAATGACTTCTGATTTCAATTACGATTATAGTAAAAAGTGAAACATTTCATTATTATTAGTAGGTGACATATTATTAGTTAAAATAAGAATGAATACTGTAGTTATTAAACATAGTCTACTCTGTCCTGACAAAGTATCGCCTCTTCATGTCTAATATTTCAAATTTTGTTTTTGGCCTAAATAGTTGCTAGATTCCAATCTCTATTATGAATCGCCAAAACCACAGTGTATTCCTTACTTATCCATACACACTTTTTATCAAACCCGCAGTCACATTCTAATCATAAAAGTAAGTGACCTAGACCCATAATGACGACATCTATCGCGGACTATTCTGATCTTTAAGTCTATATAGATCGAAATTGTACCACGGTTTTTACATTCTTAGACCACTCACAGCAAGTCAGGAAGTTCTGGTCAGATTTCCGATTTAATAATCTTCTTCTTAACCGAATTGCTCATGGGAATAAATCGATATTCTTTTCCCGCTACATATAAAAGTAAAGTTTTAAAATTAGTTTTTTTCGAAAATATATATTTTCATATCGTTCCTTGATTTCAGAATCCTATATTACATTTTTTTTGGTGATCGGTTCGCCAATGCATAGAGAACGAATGCTAGAAAGGGACTTTACTTTCATTTCCAGTCTAACCATATTTAAATTTTATCTAGTTTAGGCAGGAAAAAACAGTGAATTTTTCTTTTTTTTTGTTTGTTTTGAGACCCGTTAAAGATATACTCTGTAACTTAATATGGTCATATTACATTCAGGGTTCAAATACTTTTTATTATTTATACTAGTATAAGTTGATAAGATAAGTATAAGATCAGGTATAAGACTACCACACGAATTCGAGCTCGTGGATTTCTTTTACTTAGATGGTTTTGGTTTCCCCATCGAAAGAAGACTTTTGTATCTTCGAACCCATGTCAGGGGCTGTAACGCGATCGTCCACAGATAACGAACTATCGTATGCCTTGGAATGGAAATTATTAGGTGTTCGGAATGGTTTGAAGTAGTTAAATGATGATCGCTATGACTCTCGTCTGGTAATTTACCAAAGAAGAAAATGATCTATGTGTTTATTGATGATTGGTTACGGAGGGACCGGTGTCGTTTTGTAGGTGGTCCGCCCTATTGCTCTTTCCGTCCTTGTGCTTCTTTCGCTTTAGGGGTTGGTTTACAGGTACAAACTTTGTAAATTCAATGGTAACCCCCATTTATTGGCGAGTCCTATTTGTAAATTGGTTTCAATTTCTTAACCGCTTCAGTTTTCCACTCCTCGCATAGTTTTAGCACATCTTGTTGCTATTAATGGGGTCCCCAAGCAGGAGATTTTACTCTTTGGTCGTCAATTATGCGGTTCTGTGTACTTTTGTTGCTCTCCATGGTGGCTTTCTGACACCACTAATAGTTCATGTTACGTCCAATTCGAACATTGCTCGATCGTTCAATGCTACCTTATAATGCAATCGCATTCTCTGCTCCAATTGCTGTTTTCTGTTTCAGGTTCTTGGATTATATCCTCCTTAAGGATGGCCGTCACCATAGGTCGAGCCTTCTTTGCACCTAGTTTTGGCGTAGCAGCATATTCATTCATCCTCATCTTACACAAGGGTTTTTCAATCAACTTGCGCACGTGGTAGTTACCCATATTCATATGTGGGATTCCGGAGACATAATATAGGCGCTCAGCTCACCTGCTGCTATCGTGCGAGCTACTGTAATCAATAGCTATACTTTCTTGCATTCTAGTAGAAAATACATTCTATGTCGCTGAGTCACTGGATGACTATCACAGCGGTCGCGACAAATTACTTCTTCTGTTCTGTGCTATATTAACCCCACTCAGCCGAAGAGCTTATTTCCAATGGTCACCGG
Source organism: Musa balbisiana (assembly GCA_004837865.1). Lineage (NCBI taxonomy): Eukaryota > Viridiplantae > Streptophyta > Magnoliopsida > Zingiberales > Musaceae > Musa > Musa balbisiana. The sequence goes on from PYDT01000184.1 coordinate 10,755, forward strand.
AGGCTAACCGTTATTGTCCCAAATCTTTGGTGTTGCTTTTCACATAAACTTTGGTTCCATTTCTTTATGCTATTTGTACCGTAACTGGTTGAATGGAATGATGTGCTATTGGGGTAGTCGTCTGGCTCGAATCTACTTGCCTATGACTTCGTTTCCCAGAATCCGTCCGCGGAAGGATCCTGAATTTGAGACTTTCTACACCATAAAATATTCTCTTAAACGAGGTATTGCGTGCTTGATGGCGGTCTCAGGATCAGCCTCAAATTGAAACCTTATTTCCCTGAGGAGTCTACCGACGTGGAAAGCCTTAATGGAACTGTTAAGTCTTTAGCCTGTTCGTGACCAGAAACCACCGTTCGCTTGGTGGGGCCGGGAATGCTCAGACTTATAAATTTGTCCGGTAACCTCTTGGAGCTCACTAGCTCATGCCGATTAATCGATTCTGGCCGGGGGGCAATGAACCTATTGAGTGTCTCATTTCGTAGCCATAGAACCCCATGTCTGAACAAGGATTGATTTTACTTCCGCACCTTAGCTTCGTCAGTTGGGGGGGTAGGTCGGGGAGATAGATGGATCAGCCTTCATACTTTGTATCTGACATACTTCACTAACTTTCCTCTGGGCAGTCTTGGCTTTGTGCTTATGTATCATTCAGCGGCTTTCTGGGGGGACCCAGACTCTTGAGATCTTTTCCATTCTTCCCGGGTAGTCTGGAAGAAAATCGCAATAAAATGGCAGTACGCACTACTTATGTATTCCCATTACTTTTGTTAGTCTAGTGCGTTTCTCTAGTGCTCGGCTGTTTTATTTGGGGTCATATAATGACTACCTGGCCCTGGGGGGGAGAGTAAGAAACATTACCAACTGACGCACTGACCCTTACCCCAAGTGTCATATTTGTGGTTATTTACTAAAATCTCCTTTTGGGGGAGAAGGATGATTGTTATGTGGCGATTTAGAGATAGTCATTGGGGCCATGTATGTTATGTTCCTTTGTATACATTGTGTAATTTGGCATATCTTAACCAAACTTTTGCATGGGCTCGCCGTGCATTTGTATGGTCGGAGAGGCTTACTTTCTTAATAGTTTAGGTGTATCTGTCTTTGGTTTTATCGATTGTTGTTTTGTCTGTTAATAATACGCTTCTATCCTAGTGTTTACGGACCTACCGGGCCATAAGCTTCTCAGCTCAAGCATTTACCTTCTAGTCAGAAGACCCACGTCTTGGAGCTAACGTGGACCGCTCAGGACCTACTGGTTTGGTAAATATCGAATGCGTTTCCCCCGACTGGAGAGATTATTTTGGAGGAGAGAACTAGCGGTTTGGGATCTCGTGCTCGCCTGGTTAGAACCTCTAAGGGGTCCCAATGGTTTGGACTTTGAGTAGGCTGAAATAAAGACATACAACGCTTGGCCCAGAACGACTTTCGGCAGAATACTATGACTCATGTCCTTAGGTTCTTTAATTCCGTGGGTGGGTAGCTACCGAGATCAATGCAGTCAATTGATGTCTCTCCTAGAAGTGGTTGGCTACCTCCCAAGTTTGTTCTAGGATTCTTTTTTTTTGTGGGGCATTTGTGCATGCGGAAGGGCCCGTGCGCTGCAGCAGGCTTTGAAAAAGGAATCGATCGTGATTTTGGAACCTGTTCTTTCCATGAACCCCTCTTAGTTGAAGATTTTCTTTTCTGTTTCTCTTTTTCTTTTTTATACTCTATTCTAATTTTTCAACTGGTTCTGGCTCGGCTAGTCTACCGACCGGCCATAGTAGTTTATGAAGTAACACAGGCCAAATGACTTAAGAAACAACGTATTCAACAAGCAAAAAAAGGAGAGAGAGGGATTCGAACCCCTCGATAGGTTCTTTGTTTAGACTTATAACCGGTTTCAGGGGGCGAGCTATCACCAGCAGCGCATCTCACGCGACACGAGACAATTCTATTTTATTCCTACACAATGAATAGACTAGTAGATTATACACTAACTATCTGTAGAAACATCCCAGTGCTCCTATCTCGACATATCTCTGTAGATTGTATCCTCGATATAGCATGTCCATACATTCTGCTTGTGAAGTAAAATACACAAAATCTCCCCTCGACTCCATTGTCCCGAATAAATAACGGTAAGGTAATAATTTCGAAATAAGCAATGATCATGGTCAAATCGCTACATTATGCATTTGGCAATTTTGACTACGGGCGGGATCAACATGTATAGTTCATTTTGTTGTAGCTTGGAGGATTACAATGGAACTATTGCTTTCCATTAGCTATTTTTTTGCTTAATTGCGACTCATCAGTCCTTACTGATTAGTTTTACCCGTTGTATTTGCTTCTCTTATGGTTGGTCCCAGTATAAAAATAGTATTTTTCTCGGTACACTTATGGATTGTTAGTCTTTCTGGTAGCTATCCTTAATTCGCTCTCTCTGAACTTATTTTTTTTTTTCCCCGCTCCACAAACTCTCCATTCCTTCTACCTCTAGTTCTAATAAACATTAATATTCGATGTGAGACACATCAAGATTCAATCTGAGTTCCAAAAAAAATTATATTTCATTCTTGTATCTGAATATTGGCCCTTACAATGATCCAGAGCGCATTACTATAATGATATATTTCATATATGTTTGGACATATCGTGCTATCAGGAACGCAGAAATGCGGATATGGTCGGGGGAATGTGTAAAAATTTCTCTTTGCCACGGAGAACGATGTGGGTTCGATTCCCAGCTATCCGCCCACGGTGAAGTATGTATTATGTAATAATAAGAGAATAAACTCAAATATGAAAAATTCGAGCACTGACTAATGCTAACTACTAAAAAGATATTTTTTTTTTTACAAAAAATGTTGCGGATACAGATTTTGAAACCGTGACCTCCAGGTATATCCTTGCGAAAAAAAACAAAAAAGAAACAACTGCTCTACTCCCGCTCGTGAGAACCGGGCACTTATGACTCATAAAGATTGGATAACGCCCCTCTACCTATTCCTACAATAGAATAGTCTATTTTATACAGAATGTAAAGAGGCTCCTCTATCTTCTATGCTAATAGATCGTAGAGTTCATACAAATACGAACGGATCTTTTTTTCCTTTACCACTTGATCTTATTGCGCCCGGTAACACCTGCATGAAACATTTCTCGAAGTATGTGTCCGTATAGCACAAGTCTCGATCGTTAGCTCTAGTCTTCCGTCAAAAACAACGTCATGGAGACGTATAGGTGCACTATACTGGTGGGATTGCAATTTTCCATGAATTTCCCCATTTTTTCACTCATGATGGAACTGTGCCTTATGTTTTTTTTTTTGAGGATCGACGAATCAATGATATTTCTGTTCCAATTTCTGTCGCTCTCTCCCTCTGACTCACACTTTTTTCGTGCCAGAATATAATGTTCAGTTCCTATTATTATCAATGTACAGTTCGATCCTATATGGAAAAATTAAATAAGGAGATCCTCCCCTCTCCATCGAAACAAATGATATGTGTGCTATACCGTACATAAAAAAACATAATATAACTAAATTAAAATTAACCAATTTTCCTGATGTATAGCAATCAAGAAAGCTGCCTAAGGGAATATATCACCTACTGAAAAGTGGGCTAATCCACCTCTTGCTTGCAACAATGGAAAGACGCCACTGGCTATCTCTCCCTCGAATCAATTAGCCAAAGGTGTGGCGTTTCTGAGCCCTGCTAAAGTTTTCACTCAATTCGCCATATCCGCGCCAATAATTAAAACATCAATCGCAGTAGCCCAAACAAAGATGTCCCAAATAAGAACATCCACGCCCATACGGATAAACGATTCATACCAAAAGATTCTTCCATTGATAAGTGTGAAGATTACCCATGATAATCTCTACCATCCCATTTAAATAATTGGAAATTCATTAAATTGTGAAACGTTCCCTCCATAAGTGATGTGTTTCGCCATGCCAATAAAAAGTACCCACCCATGGTAGTTCACACCAGAAAAACTGCCAAATAAAATGCGTCCCAAGCAGAAATATCACAATACCGCCGCTCCTGGCCGCGCAAGGAAAAACATAACCTAAATCCTTTTTATCTGGGATTAACTTGGAACCACGTGCATCTAAAGCACCTTTTAAACTAAATAATGTATTGTATGCAACCTAGAGCATAGCATTGATGAACCAAGAATTCCCCGGACCTATATTGTTACGAAGAGTGAATTAACTATTCTCCATTAACAGCATTCAACCAGCCGTAACCATATGCTTCGACCTTCATTGAATGCGGGCCATCGTTAAGATAAAGAGTACTCGAACCATAGAAGTCCTTCCATGACGGATTGTATCCTTGGCAAATATAGGTTCAATCAAGATTTTTTTTTTTCCGGAGTACCAAAAGCGAGCATAACATCGTTGATGAACATAAATGCCCAAGTATGAACCCAAGAAACAGGCTGCCCAACTTAAATGAGATATGATAGCTTCTTTTGTGGTCCTAACATTCTTGCCAATACATTATCCTCATTCTGTTCTGGATTGTATCTCTATGAAGAATATAGCACATGAGTAAAAAAACAAAGGCTCCGTCATATAAACCCTGGCGATGTATTGGTGATGATTATAACGCAGCTTGAGTAGTAAAGTCTTGGCTATGATGCATAACAGGTACAGAGTACTGTGTTGAGCTACTAAGGAGTAGAACCCCTAAAGATGCTAGAGCAATACCTAATTTGAAAAAATGAAGGAATTTTGATTGTGTCATAAAGACCCTTATGCCACGCCCTAATCGACCCCCTGGAGGAATAGTGTTTCCCCTAAAAAAAAAGGATCTTGATACTGTGCCCAAGCCCCGAATTTAGTTCTATACATGACCACGATCAGAACCTAATGCAATAGCTAAATGAATGATAGCACATATCGTTCAGCCATACACTTTGCGTTTTGTGGATGAAATCCACCGAAAGGGTTAGAATGGCAGTTTCCCTGTTCTTGGGAAGTCCCAAATAATTGCTACTCGAATCAGGGTTTTGGCATAAATTCCCTACGCCTAACAAGTGGTCCCAACCTGAGGATAGGGTAATTTACATCTAAAAAAACATTATTCCATCTGACTTACGTCCCCCTGGATCCTGGAATAGCGACAATGACTAAATTTCTGTCCAACCAAGAACTCACCTCCGAAAAGTCCTGACAAATGATGATTTAGACGAGTGTCGCTTTTTTGAACCACGAACGCTTGTTTCCAGTTTGGTGTAAGTGTAACCACCCGCTATTAAGGATATAGCAGCAAGAAATAATAGAAAAGGAGCCCGTAGAAAGATCTTCATTAGTGCGTAATCCGATGGTATACCAACCACTGATAACCCGGACTATCGATATTCACTGACGGTAGCACCTCCTCGAGTAAAGGCTCTACAGCTAAGTTGACCAAAATGATGTCCCAATTGCATGACAATAGGTCTTACATGTAAAGGGTCTTGGTATCCATGACCAAAATTTCCTTGCAAGCTACATGAAATATTTCCGGACGCCACAGAAAGATTATTGCTAATTGCCCAAAGTTAGAAGCAAAAATGTTCTGATAAAGACGTTCCTCATAATATCATCATGACTCTCGAATCATGGTGTCGGTAGCATACCACCAAATACTACGAGTAGTGGGGTCCTGAGCTAAGCCTTGGCTAAACCTCGGAAATCTTCATGCATCATGCCTTTCAAATCCTCTAGCCATTATCCTACTCGCAATATTCTTGCTAAGAAGATGCCCATGTTGTGGGAAACAATTCACCCAAAGTAATGGGTTTTTTCTTTTTTTCTTTTTTGTTTCCCTCTTTCTTTACTTTTACTGTTCTAAGCAGAAGAGAAGCCGTTCCGCTATTCTAATTAATATTAATTACGACAATACATACTTCTATTGGAATGACTTCATTGTTGTCCAAAGAGTTCCTACACATAATAGATAGATCCTTTCTTCCGTTGAGCGATCCAATATCGCGCATTTCAACCTTTTTTTTAGACTCCTAGAGATTTTTTTATGCTTTTGTTGACTCATCCTGTCATGTTTAAGCATAACAAATTGGAAGGTCTCCTCTATTCATCTACTTCTTTCACATCTGAAGAAGTTATCATGGAAGAGACTCCGGCAAGATCACTGGTAATGGATCAAGCAAATTGACTTCTTGAGATGGGAATCTAAAAAAAAAAAATTCTTTCTTTGGTTTCGTTTCTTTCATCTTTTTTTTATTTCTTTATTTCTAGTAAATATGCCCATACTATTTTTGTCTTGCTCATGGATTACCTTTTGATAGATCTCGGACCTTACCTATATATATATAAATTCTAAGAAAACAGAATTAGAAGAGTTGGACTTCAATTATTTTGGAAATTGATCGAATCCCACACAATAATTAGCCAAAAAAATAAGACTTGGACTGTTATTTTGATGTACTCATTTAGATCTACATCTAATCTATGTACAACATATTGTCTATTGACCCTATATAGGCTTTCTCTATTAAAAGCCCTATATCGATCAGTACAACTTTTCTAGACAATCATTATGGAGAAATAAATACTATACCATACATCTCGGCTCAGATACTAAACTATCTCAGATACTTTTATCTCAGATACTTATATTCCAGACAGACTTTCATTAAGACTTTGAGTGTTGAATCCGTTTCTTTCATTTATTCAATCATTGATAAGACTAATAAATCAAGTTTCAGTCAAATTATCATTTTGACTGACTGTTTTACGTAGATGATAAGTTAAAAAGGCAGTAGAAACTAGAATAACAGTGCAGTAGCAATAAATGCGAAATATTTACTTCCCTAATCGCATGTTTTTTTTACTTCGCAATAACTCGGGATTAATCCCCTAGAGATGAGAATTTGATTCCTTTAAATTTCCCCCCAACATGGGATGATTGCATCCGATGAATACTGATCGGATCAATATTATTAATAACAATATCTGAGCTATCAAATCGATTCATCGTCGAGAATTGAATAGTATAACATAGAAGATCCTTTATCATACTAAATCTGAATGGGACCCTGATCCATAAAGTCCCAGGATTTGCATCCTTTTCACTTTTTCTTTCTATAACTCACCCTACCGTCTTCCTTTAACTCCTCCTTCGTATACTTATACTACAATTATGTACATTTAACCAAATTTTATGAGGTATTATATGACTGGTATTCTATGAATCACACACAGATCCAAGAGTATGAAGTGAGATGGAAAAAGGACGGGTTACGTATAAAAGATCTAATATAATTCCAACAATTTAATAAAAGGAACGTTGCTTGGTCTTTTCTTTATTTGATAGTATCTCTTTCTTCGATTGGGACTGGAAGGCATACTCAAAAATTTAATTGTGCAATTTAATGAGAATGAATAGATTGTTTTCCAATTGTCATTGATGATTACACAAACACCGCGAAGCTAAAGGGTTGTCGTTTAACCTGACAATACTCTGTCGAGGTTAATTATGTTTAAGGTTCATTATGTATTGTACAATAAACGAATACAATTTGCTTCTGTATCTCGGTAAAAAATAGGAGCACTGCGATTCTATTTCATGTATCAAGAAAATCGCAAAAGAAAGTCCCATACGAGTATCTCTTAAAATACTAAATATAAGCATAACACCGATTGTACGAATCTATATATGGTTATGTCTCTCCCTTATCACTCGGCACTAGTGGAATAAATGGAAATTCCTGTATTTGTCTGATGATAAATGCGAAATGAAAAACACAAGAAATAATGATCTCCACTGGGGATTAGATTCTGCTCCCTGTCTCCTTTTTCACGGAAAATAGAAATTCATTTCTCCATTTCATCTGTCGGATCCTAGTTCGTTGACTGACGGGCTCGAACCGCAGCTTCCGCTTTACAGGGCGGGGTGCTCTGACCAATTGAACTACAATCCCAGCGAGGTGTAAAATGGGGTATCCATATTCTTAATGGTTTCAGAAAAACATTTTCTTCGTCGCGTTGTAACAGAGACACGAATGATATACTAACCTGAATATCATATACACTATATCATATACACATATAACACATAGATATGGACTATAGTGAAAGTGACCGGAATTTACTCGTAACCTGTGTTTACTTTTTTTTTATTCCCAAAATGGGATAATCAACCTTTCATTGAGAAAAAACGATTTTTCCTTTCATAATCTTTGCTTTGAAGTAGTATTATGAATTAGATCGTAGAAGAAAAGATCAGAACGAATGGAAAACTGATAGAGGAAACAAAATGGATCCTTTCTCTTTTACGGATCATGTTTATTTGTTTCTGGGGGACAAATTGGTTATAAATCATTGGTTATATCCTATTCATGGAGCGGCGAATTTTTTGGCCGAGCTGGATTTGAACCAGCGTAGACATATCGCCAACGAATTTACAGTCCGTCCCATTAACCGCTCGGGCATCGACCCGAAGAATTCCTTCAGGACTTTTGATAATCCATGATCCACTTCCTTCGTAGTACCCCCCAGGGGAAGTCGAATTCCCCGCTGCCTCCTGTGAAAGAGGATGTCCTGAAACTACAAAAAAAAAATAGACGATAGGGGCATATCCGCCCAACTGTCATCATACTATGATGATGTATGAGTAGTTTTTTGGAATTGTCAATAATAATCTAATGATATGGACTAGATCTGAACACTCTTTTCTACTTTTATGTTATGATTCCCATAGAATTTTGTTTTGGATTCTGATGTGTCATGAATGAACCATCCATACGATTTATAATAGCCGAAGGATGTACATGACTCCGTCAGTTCCAGCAGTGATTGTCCGACAGAACAGAAAAGGGGTAGAACCCAATTAATTTCCTTTTCTTCAATTTAACGCCAATTAATTTTACCTAACTCATTTGCGTGGCGTTCATTGTTCGATAAATATTCCTATCACTATCTCACATTACGTCCGAACTTTAAAACGATAGAAATTTTCCTTTTTTCTTTTTTATTGTTTTTATAAGAATTCGGTTCAGGGTACGAATACCCTCATCACATGATTCAAGACAAATCATCGATCTATTTCCGTGTCAGATTGGTACAGTATCAGATCATTTGACGCTTGTTTTGATGGTCAGTAAAGGTAACAAGCGGGTCGTCTTGAAACAATTTCACTGCATTATTTTTATCAAAAAAAAAATAAAAAATTTGCCCACTTTTTACTTTTGGGGGGTAAATCAAATTGATGTCCAAATGAACTATGTATATCTACTGTGCATATAGTATCTATCATGTACATATATATGCAGTAGACTCATAATGGAAAGGCTATAATTCTGAACGATAAACAAGCCCTTTTAACTCATGGTATAGTTAACCCATGGTAAGGCGTAAGTCATCGGTTCAAATCGATAAGGGCTTTTTTCCACTAAACAAAGTTTTAGTCTTTGTTTTTCGGTGGGAGAATAAGATTTCTTTTATTTCTAACAGAAAAGGTCACCCCATTATAATGCTTCTGATTATTACGAGTTATAGTTAAAAAGTGAACATTATTCATTATTTAATTAGTATCTTATTATTAGTATAATAATAAATAATTGTTATTATTAAACTAGTCTACTCTTTACTGCCAAAGTGTCCTCTTCCTGTCTAATTATTCAAAATTTTTGTTTTTGGACATGACTATTCTGATGTCCATCGCTATTATGAATCGCCAAACCAGTATTCCTTACGTCGCTCCAATTGTTTTATCAAACCAGCCATCAAATTCTAAATCAATAAAAAGTAGTGGACCTAACCCATTGAATTACGACTCTATCGGCTATTCTGATATTAAATTCGATATAGATGAAATTGTACAAGCGGGATTTTTTTATTTCCTTAGACCACGCCAGTCATAATTTGTCGGATATTTCCGATTTAATGAATCTTCTTCTACCGAATGCTCCATGGGATAAATCGATATTCTTTCCGCTACATATAAAAGTAAGCAGTTTTTCGAAAATATATTTTTCAATATCTTTCCTTGAATTTCAGAATCAGATTATTTGTTTGTTCTTCCGCCAATGCAATAGAGAACGATCTCGAGAAAGGGACTTTACTTTCATTTCCAGTCTACCTTATGTTAAATATTAATCTATTTAGGGGCAGGAAAACAGGATTTTCTTTTTTTTGTTTGGTTTGACCGTTAAAAGATATACTCTGTAACTGTATATGATCCTAGGCAATTCAGGTTTCAAATCCTTATTTTTTTATATAGTTAATTATCAGATAAGTATAAGATAAGGATAAAGATAATCGACTCGAGCTCGTGGATTATTTACCTTAGATTGGTTTGTGGCCCAATAGAAAAGAAGATTTGTATCTTCGAAACCTTGTAAGGCATGGCACGGAGAATCGTCCACCAGATCATCGAATTAAAAAAATAAATAAATAAAAACTACGTATCCTTGATTGATATGAGGTTTCGGAATTGGTGAAGTATTAAATAGGAGGATCCTCTGACTATAGTCCTTGGTACCTTTACCAAGAAGAAAATGATTCTATGTGATGTATAGGATATTGGTTCCGGAGGGACCTTTTCGTTTTTTGTAGGTTGGGTCCGGCCTATTGCTCTTTCCTTGTGCTTTATTTCGCTTTAGGAGGTTGGTTTACGGACAACTTTTGTAACTTCATGGTATACCATGTATTGGCGGAGTTCCTAATTTGGAAGGTTGCAATTTCTTAACCGCTGCAGTTTCACCCTGCGAATAGTTTAGCCATGTCTTTGTTGCTACTATGGGGTCCTGAAGCACAAGGAGATCTTTACTCGTTGGTGTCAATTAGGCGGTCTGTGGACTTGTTGCTGCTCCATGGTGCTTCCGCACTAATAGGTTTCATGTTTACGTCAATTCGACTTGCTCGATCTGTTCAATTGCGACCTTATAATGCATCGCATTCTCCTTGCTCCATTTGCTGTTTTTGTTTTCAGTATGCGTATTATCCACTGGGTCATCTGGCTGTTCTTTGCACCTAGTTTTTGGCTATCAGCTTTCGATTCCATCCTCCTTCTCCAAGGGTTTTTCCATAATTGGACGTTAACAATTTCATATGATGGGAGTTTCCGGAGTATAGGCGCTGCTCTGCTATGCGCTATTCATGGTGCTACCGTAGAAATACTTTATTCGAAGATTGGACGGTGCAAATACATTTCGTGCTTTAACCCAACTCAAGCCGAAGAGACTTATTCAATGGGCACTGCTACCGTGTTTGGTCCCAAAATCTTTGGGGTTGCTTTTTCCAATCAACGTGGTTACATTTGCTTTATGCTATTTGTACCCGTACTGGTTTACATACTCACACTCACATTCTATTGGGGTGTCGGTCGGCTCTGATCTACGTGCTATGACTTCGTGTTCCCAAAAATCCGTGCAGCGGAAGATCCTGAATTTGAGACTTTCTACACAAAAATATTTCTTACCCGAAGGTATTCGGCGTTGGATGGCGGCTCAGGATCACCTCATTAAAACCTTATATTCCCTGAGGAGGTCTACCCAAGGGGAAACGCTCTTTAATGACTTTAGCTTAGCTGGTCGTGACCAAGAAACCACCGGTTTCGCGTGGTGGGCCGGGATGCCAGACTTATAAATTTGTCCGGTAAACTACTTGGAGCTCACGTAGCTCATGCCGGATTAATCGTATTCTGGCCGGGGCAATGAACCTATTTGAAGTGGCTCATTTCGTACCAGCGAACCATGTATAACAAGGGATTGATTTTACTTCCGCACCTAGCTTAACTCTACTGTTGGGGTGTCCGGGTGCGAGGTTATGGACACCTTTCCATACTTTGTATCTGGAGTACTCACTTATTTCCTCTGCATCTTAGGCTTTGGTGGTATTATCATGCCTTCTTGACCGCGAGACTCTTGAAGATCTTTCCATTCTCGTTATGTATGTAGATAGAATAAAATGACTACCCTTTTGGGTATTCCACTTAATTTTGGTTAGGTCTAGGTGCTTTTCCCTTCTAGTTCTCAAGGCGTTTTTTGGGGGCATATATGATACCTGGGCCCCTGGGGGGGAGATGTAGAAAAATTTACCACTTGACCTGTAGCCCAATGTATATTTGGTTATTTACTAATCTCCTTTTGTGGGGAGAAGATGATTGTTAGTGTGGACGATTAAGAAGATATATTGGGGGACATGTTGGTTAGTTCCATTTGTATACTTGGTGGAATTTGGCATAGCCGTTAACCAAACCCTTTTGCCTGGCTCGCGTGCATTTGTATGTCTGGAAGGCTTACTGTTCTTATAGTTTTAGGTGCTTATCAGGGGGGGGGGGGGGGGGGGGGGGGGGGGGGGGGGGGGGGGGGGGGGGGGGGGGGGGGGGGGGGGGGGGGGGGGGGGGGGTGTCTTTGGTTTTTATCGGCTTTTTGTTTTGTCTGTTTAATAATACCGCTTACCTAGGATTTTCTAACGGACCTACCGGGCAGACTTCTCCAGCTCAAGCATTTCCTTTCTAGCAGAGAACCAACTTCTTGGAGCTACGTGGGATCCGCTCAAGGACCTACTTGGTTAGGTAATTCTAATGCGTTTCACCCGCTGTAGAGATTTATTTTTGAGGAGAAACTGGGCGTTTTTTTGGGATCTTCGTGCTCCCTGGTTAGAACTCTAAGGGGTCCCACTGGTTTGGACTTGAGTAGGCTGAAAAAAGACATACAACCTGGCAAGAACGACGTTCGGCAGAATATATTACCTTCATTCTCCTTTAGGTTCTTTTAATTCCAGCGTGGGTGGCGTAGCTCCGATATCATGCAGTAATTATTCTCTCCTAGGTTGTTGGCGACCTCCCCATTTTTGTTCTATGATTCTTCGTTTTTGATGGGGATTGTGCATGCGGGAAGGGCCCGTGCAGCTGCCGCGCCTTTGAAAAAGGAATCGATCGTGATTTGGAACCTGTTCTTTCCATGACCCCTCTTAGTTAGATTTTCTTCTGGATTTCTTTTTTTATCTATTTCATTTTTTTCCGTGTCTGGCTCGGCTATTCTACCTAGCCGGCCATCCTTTTTATGAAAGATAACGGGCCCATGATAAAGAACAACTTTATTCAACAAGCAAAAAGGAGAGAGAGGGATTCGAACCCTCGATAGTTCTTTGTTTAGACTATCCGGTTTCAAGACCGGAGCTATCAACCCTCAGCCATCTCTCCCCGAGACAATTTCTATTTATTCCTACAAATGGAATATGACTATATGCGAATGATACCTACTACTGTAGAAACATCCCAGATGCAAATCCATATTTCCGATGTATCTATCGGTGATTGTAACATAGATAATATGCCCTGCATCCATATTCGCTTGTTGAGTACACTACTAACTCCCTCGACTCCATGTCCGAATAAAATAAAGCGGTAAGGTATAAGTTCTAAAGATCATTGAATTCATGTCAATCCCTACATGATGCATTTTATTAACTTTTGACTATCGAGGGATCAAATGTATAGTTCATTTGTTGGGTAGTTTGAGGATTACCAACAGGACTATTGCTTTCCAATTATCTTTTTTGGCATAATTTCGACTTCATCAGTCTACTGATTAGTGTACCCGTTGTATTTGCTTCTTTCTGATGGTTTGTCAATAAAAATATTGATTTTTCCTGTTACTCATTATGGATTGGATTGTCTTTCTGGTAGCTATCCTTAATTCTCTCATCTTTACCTTATTTTTTCTTTCCCGATCCAAAACTCCATTCCTTCTACCTTCTACTTCTAATAACTTTAATAAGTCGGCTTGTTAGACCATCAAGATCATCTGAGTTCAAAAATTATATTTCATTCTTGTATCTGAATATTTGGCCTGTCACTATTGATCCAGACGGCATATATATATAGATATATGTCATATTATGTGGGACCTATGCGTGCTATCAGGAACGCAGAAAAAGCGGATATGGTCGAATGGTAAATTTCTCTTTGCCAAGGAGAAATGTGGTTCGCTTCCCGCTATCCGCCCACGTGAAGTTATGTATTAGATAAGATAAGAGATAAAATCAAAAATGAAATTCGAACTACTAATGCTAACTACTAAAAAGATATTTTTTTTTTTACAAAAATTTGCGTCGACGGATTGAACCCGTGCCCTCAAGGTTTGAGCCTTGCGCGCTACCAAACTGCTTACTCCGCGCTGAGAACCGGAACTTATGTACGAAGAAGCTGGCTACGCCCCTCTACCATATCCTACAAATAGAATAGTCTATTTATACAGAAGGTACAGAGGCTCCTCTATCTTCTATGCTAATAGACGTAGAATTCATACAAAACGAAAGGATCTTTTTCTCCTTTACCAACTTGATCCTTATTGCGCCGGTAACAACATGCATGAACATTTCTGAAGTATGGTGTCCGGATAGCCCAAGTCCGATATTAGCTCAGGTCTTCCAGTCAAACCAACGTCGATGGAACGTATATGTGCACTATTACGTGGGTGGGGCTTGCAATTTTCCATGAATTTCCCATTTTCCCTCAAATGATGGACTTTGCTTCATTTTTTTTTTTTAGGATCGACGAATCACATGATATTTTCTTGTTCCAATTTCTGTCGCTTCTTCCCCATTCTGAATCCACCTTTTTTCTTTGCCATACTATAATGGTTCAGTTCCGATTTTATCAGATACATTCGGATCCTAGATGTAAACATATCAGACTGTAGATCCTCCCTCTCCATCGAAACAAAGGAGTTGTTGCTGATACCGTTCATAAACAAAATAAATAAAACTAAAATAGAATACCAAATTTTCCTGATGTAAGAGGCAACCAGAAAGCTGCATAAGTGAATATATCTACCGGCAAAAGTGGCTCATCGCCAACCAATCGTGCTTGTACATGAAAGAGCCCTGGCTTATCTCTCCATCGAATCAAATTAGCCAAAGGTGTTCGTTCATGACCCATGCTAAAGTTTTCATCAATTCTGCCAATAGTCCGCGCAAGAATGAAACTAAATCAGTAGCCCCCACAAGATGTCCCAAATAGACACATCCCGCCCAGACGGATAACATTCATACCAAAAGGATTATATCCATTGATAAGTTGTGAAGAGTTTTAACCATAGAGAATCTCTTAACCATCCCCTTAATACGGGCAGATTCTTAAATTGTGAAACGTTACCCCTGCCATAAAGTGATTGTTTTTCCCATGCCAATACAAAGTACCCCACCCAATGGTATTTAACATCCATAAACTGTTCCAAATAACATGCGTCCCCAAGCAGAAATATCCACAAGTACCGCCGCGTCCTGGCCGGTCGCAGGAAACTATAAACCGTGATCTTTTTATCTGGCATTAACTTGTACCACGTGCATCTAAATCACCTTTTACTAAAATCAATGTATTGTATTCAAACCTAGAGCAATAGCATGATAGAACAAGAAGTCACAGATGCTACTGCTTTAGCGTGGTAAACGACTATTGTTAAGAAAGAGTGAATTACTATTCTCAAATTAACCGCATTCAACCAGCACCGGTACCATATGCTTTCGACCTGCATTGAATGCTGGGCCATTCGTTTGAAGATAAGAGTACATCGAACCCATATGAAGTCTTACCATGAGCGGATTGTATCCATTGGGCAAATATAGGTTTCACTCAAGATTTGTTTTTTCCTGAGTACCAAAAGCGAGCATAACATCGTGTATGACTAAGGCCCAAGGTATGAACCCAAGAAACAGCTGGCCCAAACTTAAATGAGATTGATGCTTCTTTGTGGTCTAACATTCTTGCCAATACATTATCCTCATCTTTTTTGGATTGTAATCTCTAAATGAAGAATTAGCTCCATGAGCAAAGGCTCGTGTCATGATAAACCCTGCTGTATTGGGAGAGTATATACCGCGTTTGTGTTATTTGAGTAGTAAGTCTTGTGCTATGAATGCATAAGCAGTAACGATTACTGTGTTGAGCTTACTTAAGGAAGTAATAACCCCTAAAGAGGCTAGGCAAGACCTATGTGAAAATGAGGCCCGAATATTGATTGTTCCCATAAAGACCCTTTGCCCACGCCCAATCGACCCCCTGGGAGGATATGTGTTTTTCTAACAGATCGTTTGATACTGTGGCCAATCCCGAGTTTAGTTCTATACATATGACCGCGATCAGAAAAATGCAATAGCTAAATGATGATGAGCATATCGGTCATCCATAAACTTGCGTTTGTGGATGAAATCCACCGAGAGGTTAACTGGCATTTTCCTGTTCCTTGGAAGTACCAATAAATGGCTACTCGATCAGGGTTTGGCATAGATTTCCACTGACCCGTAAAAAGTGGTCCCAACCCTTGAGATAGGGTCTAACATCTAAAAAATTATTCCATCTGCCGTACTGTCCCCTGGATTTTTCCTGGAATAGCTCCATGAACTACATGTCCTGTCCAAGCAACGAACTCACTCCGAAAAGTCCTGAAAAGATGATTTAAGACGAGTTCGGCATTTTTGAACCACGAAACGCTGGTTCCATTTTTGGTTGTCAGTGTAACCAACCCGCTATTAAGGAGAAGCAGAAAGAATAATAGAAAAAGAGCTCCAGTATAAAGATCTTCATTCTTGCGAATCGATTGTATCCCACCACTATAAACCCCGTAATAAGCGATATTCCACTGGACGGAGCCCCTCCTCCGAGTAGGCTTCTACAGCTGGTTGACCAAAATTAGGATCCAAATTGGCATGAGCAAATAGGTCTTACATGTAAAGGGGCTTGTATCCTGACTCAAATTCCTTGACCCTCTACATGAAAGAGATTTCCGGACTTCCACAAAGATTATTGGCTAATTGCCCAATGCGAGCAAAAGTTCTGATAAACGACGTTCCTCAGTAATATCATCATGACTCTCGAAGTCATGTGCGGTAGCAATACCAAACCAAATTACGACAGTAGTGGGGTCCTGAGCTAGCCGTGGCTAAACCTCGGAAATCTAATGCCATAATGCCTTCACTCCTCCTAGCCATTCCTCCTACTGCATTAATTCTTGCTAAGAAGAATGCCCATGTTGTGGCAATTCCACCCAGAAGGTACTGTGTTACTCCTACAGCACGTCCTTGTACAATGCTCAAGGCTCTAGGCTGAGTGCAGTGAAGCAACTTTTATTTGTTATGACCCAAACGATGGATTCAATGAGTTCTTGCCAATAACCACGGCCACTGAATAGAAACATTAAACTGAAAGCCCGACAAATGAGCACCTGAAAAAGAGACCATATGCAGATAATGAAGAACATAAGACTGATTCCTGAGCTGCCTTTCCCATAAGAAATCTCGAAGCCACCCATTAATAGTAATGGAACTCTGCGCAAAGTTTCCTCCTGTAATATGAGTTACTACCCCTTGATCACTTATAGTACCCCAAACATCCGACTGCATTTCCAACTGAAATGGAAAATAACTACGGAAATCGCATTGTACATCCAATAGACCTAAAAGACATGAGTCCCGCATAGGATACTACATTTCCCCCCTCTTCCAGGTCCATCACCAAGAAAACGAAAACCAAATTTGCTTTATCAGGTATCAACGGGAACGGCGATCAAATAGAACACCTTTCAGTAGTATCAATACAGTCACTGGATCGAATGCATGAATATTATGGACTAAAAGTCTTGAGGTTCCTAATGGAATAGGCAACAAAGCGACTTTGCCGCCTACTGCTACCAACTCACCACCTCCCCAAGTTAAGCTGGTACTTGCTGTTGCACAGGAGCTTTTTGCGCGGGTGCTAAATCATGGGTGTTTTGTACCCCCTGAGCAAAGATGGGTGTAATTTATAGCGGTATCTAAAACATATCTTGTGGACCGCCCTAAAGCGCTCATGGTATCATTATGAATATAAAGCCAAAACTGTGAAAACCCAGAAATATACATGCCCAGTTAAGATGTGATATGATTGCATCGTTCGGCGGTGTCTAGGACACGATCTCATAGATGGTTGTATCGAGTAGGTGGATCGAATCTCTTACCATAAAAATGCTGCATGTGCATCAGCATCACCAACTATGAGAAACCTACCCACCGATCCACATGTGATGTTGTGAACAACAAAGTTGTGTAACATATCATAGCTAGGTATGGAATATGAGGCAATGGAATACATATGGTTAGCTACAATATGGTTAAAGAGCCTAACCTAAGCCAGGTTAGAGAAATTGAGCATGCCACGGCGTTGTTAGGATTTCTAGAAGTTCCTTTATGCCGCTCTGCCTGTAAACAATGGGGACCTTTATGAGGCCTCTAAAATGTCTTTAATGCCATGACCAATGCCCCAGTTGGTTCTATACATATGACCAGCGATCAGGAAAAGAATTGCAATAGCTAAATGATGGTGTGCAATATCGGTCAGCCATAGACCACCTGTTATTGGTCCAATCCTCCACGAAAGTAAGAAATATACACTCGTATTTACCATCAAGGTGAAAAAGTGGGTTGCTCCCTCGGCACCAACTGGGATAAAGTTGAGCCAAAAGGTCACATTCACGATTAAATTCGAGAGTGGTATCTCTTTAAGGACAACCACTCAGCGGCGAGAAATTGGTTAATCGGTAAAGATACAGGATTTGTGTCCCGCCCAAGAAATAGACCCAGTCCTATAACCCCTACAACACGCCCGCTAAGTTGGTGATTTAACATGATTCTACATTTGGAACCAAGCCAATTTGGGGGCGGCTTTGTGATAATGGAACCACCAGCAAAAGCATTACGATGCAAAGACCAATGCGCCAATGGCGGTACAATAGATTTGTAATGCCTAGTTTATTCCAGATGCTCGCCAAAT
Organism: Musa balbisiana; assembly: GCA_004837865.1. Taxonomy (NCBI): domain Eukaryota; kingdom Viridiplantae; phylum Streptophyta; class Magnoliopsida; order Zingiberales; family Musaceae; genus Musa; species Musa balbisiana. The sequence continues at coordinate 29,513 of PYDT01000184.1, forward strand.
CTGAAAAAATCCGGAGGTTATTTGTATTCCTCGGACACCTCCACCCCATCACCTTCAATATTTCTTGACCTACTATTGCCAAACTACCTGGCATGGGTTCAATGTGAGTAGATCACTTAGCCATGCTTCATAATTGGAAAAACGGGCGCCATGGAAGTACCTGCCACTCAGCCAAAGAAAGATCATGGAAAGTTTGACCAAAATGACCTAAAATACTTTTCCGAAGAAGATCTCCTCCAAATCACTGGTATGACTATCGCAATCGTGAGCATCAGCATGTAGGTTTCCAGATCCAGTGGTATTATCAGGCCCTTAGCTATTGTTCTTGAGAAATGGCCGTCTGGCCCTTCCTCGAAACGTTTTTTTATGGGATCCCTATCTACAACAATTTTCACTTCTGGTTCGCGAACGAATAATCATTAGTCCTCCTCTTTCCGGCAAACACCATACAAAGCGACCCGCCAACAGTTTTTTTAGTGAACCTCTGAAAGATAGCTATTTATTTATGTATGATTAGTCCCTTTTCTTTCCTATCTTCCCATCCTCTATTTTACTTGTATTTAGTTATTCACGAAGCAATTATGAGTTATTCACTAGAGCAATTATGAAGATTGAGTCAATCCTGAGGCAAGTGTTGCGGATCTATTATGACATAACGGGAAAACAATTAGGTTGCCCAACGGACCCCTTCTCTCTTGGAACGTCCTTTCCCCTCTGACGAAAAACATTTTTTTGTGCACACTAGTGTCTTATATCTTAATGTATAAATACCCATTAATCTACTTCCAGGAATAAGCTTATTACGTTACTCTAATAATTCACAAGACCCCATTTTAGAATTCATAAATCCATCCTATATCTTATTCTGTATTTCGTCATTGCTACGGTACTTTTATTAGCTTTATTAGTTTTATTCTATATTGTATTCGGATCATTTATCCCTACAGATCCCTACAATTATTTAGAAGGCAGGGATATAATACAATTCTTGATTGGATCCTTTTCATGGGAACGATCTATTTTATTTTGATTGATGGACCAACAACTAATTTTATTAATTAAAACGAAGTGGTTTTATTCGAAACGCCCGTGATCTTCACCAATTTGTGCGTCAATATAATACCTGGACTAAGCCTATAAGCTTGTTGTCCAATGATCAGCAGCTTGATTCGAACCAAGCCTCCGCAATTTCAGAAGCACCCTGTGAATGCCTGTTCTCCCCGGTCGGAATAGGTGGTTTCCTTCCCCTTGAACCTTACGTGATAGTTTCCTACCTCATACGGCTCCGTCAATCGATTCCTTCTTTTCTTGCGCCACATCTTCATCTACCCTATGCTACTGATTCGATTTGTCAGAAATGTATCCCTTGTTTTCCTATTTTTGTTGGGTTAGCCAGAAGAAGGTTAATTACATAAGTTTAAAACTCTACATTTTTTGATCATACAGTTTGTTCTTTTCTCCCACCTTTCAGAAGAATGAGCCTAGATCGCCCCTATTCCTATGAGTAGTGTTTATATAGTTGTTCGAATTTTCTGAACGGGTAACTATCTCGGGTTTCATATATGAAATTTATATAGATTGATCTTTGAAAAAGACCGTTCCTCATAGAATAAGAAAAAAGACTTACTATCTTGGGATCTGATGCTACACCGCTGCTCAATACTTTAGTGGATCGACTCTATTACATAAGTTGATTCCTAACTTTTTATCCCGTATTATGGCATAATACAAAGCAGTTCTTAACTCTATCGACCCAATAGTTTGTTAATTGGATCTTTACGGTTGCTTTCTCTATCAATTCCATCCTTTATCAAGAGTAATAGGTATATAGGCTTATCTATTTCTTCCTCTTTGTGGTTCCTCGTGAATTCTTTATTTGCTAGCAGCTGATAAAAATCGTTGCTTTAGACGATGCATATGTAGAAGCCTATTTTTTCTAGTCTTTCTAGTCGATTGGATCTTTTTTTCCGTCTTTCTGATAGTGAAGATAGTCCGCACGTAATGAACAGATCAAGCCATATTTTAAGCTTGTGGTAAGAATGGGTTTTTCGTGTCTAGTCCCGAAATAAATGTCCAAATGCCTTTGTAGCCTCCGTTTGCTTGTGTGATAAGGCCTAAAAGATAAAGGTACATGAACAGCAATTTGCTCCCCATCAAAGTCTGCATTGAAGACCTTACAAACTAAGGATGTAAACAATAGCGCGTCCCTCCACTAAAAAAAAGGGGTTGGAACGCCGGTATGCTAATCTGTGCAGGGTGGGTGCTCTAGTCAATAAGACAGGATGCCCCGCTAACTTCTTGAAGGATTTCCATACAAGGTTCTTTGACGAATTTTACTTTTAGCAATCCTATGTTAGAAGCACATGTTGTCTGATGTAGACAACGAATTACAATGTTTGGAAAAGCTCTATTGCTATTTTCGAGGTAATCCACACTGATGGAATGAAAGCGAAGGACCACGACAATGACGGAACGTCCCGAATAACT
>PYDT01001943.1:0-20000 GCA_004837865.1 Musa balbisiana
ATTATTAAAACATATATATTAAAACCAAAACAAACATATATATGTATTAATTACGCATATGTATGCATCACATATCACATATACAACAAACACTAGGGATAAAAAATACAAGTAGAAGAAAGGAAGGAAATTTTTTTTGGAAAAAGAGTTTTTTCTATTAATTGATTAAGCGCAGAGTGCTATGTTTGTCATTCAAATTACAATTCAAACTAGTAGTTAATCTGTTAAACAAGATATTTCATTACCCAATAAAGATAACCTCAGTCATCTTTATTTCAGTTCTATACGAAGTAAGGAGTATCTTCCGATGAACATAAGTTTTCCTTATTGTATTGGAATCCAATCAAAACATAAGTTTTCCTTATTGTATTGGAATCCAATCAAAACATAAGTTTTCCTTATTGTATTGGAATCCAATCAAAACATAAGTTTTCCTTATTGTATTGGAATCCAATCAAAACATAAGTTTTCCTTATTGTATTGGAATCCAATCAAAACATAAGTTTTCCTTATTGTATTGGAATCCAATCAAAACATAAGTTTTCCTTATTGTATTGGAATCCAATCAAAACATAAGTTTTCCTTATTGTATTGGAATCCAATCAAAACATAAGTTTTCCTTATTGTATTGGAATCCAATCAAAACATAAGTTTTCCTTATTGTATTGGAATCCAATCAAAACATAAGTTTTCCTTATTGTATTGGAATCCAATCAAAACATAAGTTTTCCTTATTGTATTGGAATCCAATCAAAACATAAGTTTTCCTTATTGTATTGGAATCCAATCAAAACATAAGTTTTCCTTATTGTATTGGAATCCAATCAAAACATAAGTTTTCCTTATTGTATTGGAATCCAATCAAAACATAAGTTTTCCTTATTGTATTGGAATCCAATCAAAACATAAGTTTTCCTTATTGTATTGGAATCCAATCAAAACATAAGTTTTCCTTATTGTATTGGAATCCAATCAAAACATAAGTTTTCCTTATTGTATTGGAATCCAATCAAAACATAAGTTTTCCTTATTGTATTGGAATCCAATCAAAACATAAGTTTTCCTTATTGTATTGGAATCCAATCAAAACATAAGTTTTCCTTATTGTATTGGAATCCAATCAAAACATAAGTTTTCCTTATTGTATTGGAATCCAATCAAAACATAAGTTTTCCTTATTGTATTGGAATCCAATCAAAACATAAGTTTTCCTTATTGTATTGGAATCCAATCAAAACATAAGTTTTCCTTATTGTATTGGAATCCAATCAAAACATAAGTTTTCCTTATTGTATTGGAATCCAATCAAAACATAAGTTTTCCTTATTGTATTGGAATCCAATCAAAACATAAGTTTTCCTTATTGTATTGGAATCCAATCAAAACATAAGTTTTCCTTATTGTATTGGAATCCAATCAAAACATAAGTTTTCCTTATTGTATTGGAATCCAATCAAAACATAAGTTTTCCTTATTGTATTGGAATCCAATCAAAACATAAGTTTTCCTTATTGTATTGGAATCCAATCAAAACATAAGTTTTCCTTATTGTATTGGAATCCAATCAAAACATAAGTTTTCCTTATTGTATTGGAATCCAATCAAAACATAAGTTTTCCTTATTGTATTGGAATCCAATCAAAACATAAGTTTTCCTTATTGTATTGGAATCCAATCAAAACATAAGTTTTCCTTATTGTATTGGAATCCAATCAAAACATAAGTTTTCCTTATTGTATTGGAATCCAATCAAAACATAAGTTTTCCTTATTGTATTGGAATCCAATCAAAACATAAGTTTTCCTTATTGTATTGGAATCCAATCAAAACATAAGTTTTCCTTATTGTATTGGAATCCAATCAAAACATAAGTTTTCCTTATTGTATTGGAATCCAATCAAAACATAAGTTTTCCTTATTGTATTGGAATCCAATCAAAACATAAGTTTTCCTTATTGTATTGGAATCCAATCAAAACATAAGTTTTCCTTATTGTATTGGAATCCAATCAAAACATAAGTTTTCCTTATTGTATTGGAATCCAATCAAAACATAAGTTTTCCTTATTGTATTGGAATCCAATCAAAACATAAGTTTTCCTTATTGTATTGGAATCCAATCAAAACATAAGTTTTCCTTATTGTATTGGAATCCAATCAAAACATAAGTTTTCCTTATTGTATTGGAATCCAATCAAAACATAAGTTTTCCTTATTGTATTGGAATCCAATCAAAACATAAGTTTTCCTTATTGTATTGGAATCCAATCAAAACATAAGTTTTCCTTATTGTATTGGAATCCAATCAAAACATAAGTTTTCCTTATTGTATTGGAATCCAATCAAAACATAAGTTTTCCTTATTGTATTGGAATCCAATCAAAACATAAGTTTTCCTTATTGTATTGGAATCCAATCAAAACATAAGTTTTCCTTATTGTATTGGAATCCAATCAAAACATAAGTTTTCCTTATTGTATTGGAATCCAATCAAAACATAAGTTTTCCTTATTGTATTGGAATCCAATCAAAACATAAGTTTTCCTTATTGTATTGGAATCCAATCAAAACATAAGTTTTCCTTATTGTATTGGAATCCAATCAAAACATAAGTTTTCCTTATTGTATTGGAATCCAATCAAAACATAAGTTTTCCTTATTGTATTGGAATCCAATCAAAACATAAGTTTTCCTTATTGTATTGGAATCCAATCAAAACATAAGTTTTCCTTATTGTATTGGAATCCAATCAAAACATAAGTTTTCCTTATTGTATTGGAATCCAATCAAAACATAAGTTTTCCTTATTGTATTGGAATCCAATCAAAACATAAGTTTTCCTTATTGTATTGGAATCCAATCAAAACATAAGTTTTCCTTATTGTATTGGAATCCAATCAAAACATAAGTTTTCCTTATTGTATTGGAATCCAATCAAAACATAAGTTTTCCTTATTGTATTGGAATCCAATCAAAACATAAGTTTTCCTTATTGTATTGGAATCCAATCAAAACATAAGTTTTCCTTATTGTATTGGAATCCAATCAAAACATAAGTTTTCCTTATTGTATTGGAATCCAATCAAAACATAAGTTTTCCTTATTGTATTGGAATCCAATCAAAACATAAGTTTTCCTTATTGTATTGGAATCCAATCAAAACATAAGTTTTCCTTATTGTATTGGAATCCAATCAAAACATAAGTTTTCCTTATATGAGTTTTTTCAATGCTTCCATGTTGGGATTAGTTACCAGTTCCAATTTGATACAAATTTATATTTTTTGGGAACTGGTGGGGATGTGTTCCTATTTATTAATAGGATTTTGGTTCACACGACCGACTGCAGCAAGTGCTTGTCAAAAAGCTTTTGTAACTAATCGTGTAGGGGATTTTGGTTTATTATTAGGAATTTTAGGTTTTTATTGGATAACAGGTAGTTTAGAATTTCGGGATTTGTTCGAAATAACTAATAACTTGATCCATAATAATGGGGTCAGTTCTTTATTTGCTACTTTGTGTGCCTCTTTATTATTCATTGGTGCAGTTGCTAAATCCGCACAATTCCCCCTTCACGTATGGTTACCCGATGCCATGGAAGGACCCACTCCCATCTCGGCTCTTATACACGCTGCTACTATGGTAGCAGCAGGAATTTTTCTTGTAGCTCGACTTCTTCCTATTTTCATAGCTATACCTTACGTAATGAATTTCATATCTTTAATAGGTGTAATAACAGTACTACTAGGAGCTACTTTGGCTCTTGCTCAAAGAGATATAAAAAGAAGTTTAGCCTATTCTACAATGTCTCAATTGGGTTATATTATGTTAGCTCTAGGTATAGGTTCTTATCGAGCTGCTTTATTCCATTTGATCACTCATGCCTATTCTAAAGCTTTATTGTTTTTGGGATCCGGATCTATTATTCATTCAATGGAACCTATTGTCGGATATTCGCCAGAAAAAAGTCAGAATATGGCTCTTATGGGTGGTTTAAGAAGATATGTTCCAATTACAAGAACTACTTTTTTATTAGGTACACTTTCTATTTGCGGTATTCCACCTCTTGCTTGTTTTTGGTCCAAAGATGAAATTCTTAATGATAGTTGGTTGTATTCACCAATTTTCGCAATAATAGCTTGTTTCACAGCAGGATTGACTGCATTTTATATGTTTCGGGTGTATTTACTTACCTTTGATGGACATTTGCGCGTTCATTTTCAAGATTACAGTAGCACAAAAAATAGTTCGTCCTATTCAATATCTCTATGGGGAAAGGAGGTACCCCAAGCAGTCAATAGAAATTTACCTTTATCAACAATGAATAATAAGGTCTTCTTTTTTTCAAAGGATATGTATAAATTTGATAATAATCTAAAAAAATGCATACGATACTTTAATACTTCTTTCGAAAAAAAGTACACTTACATGTACCCTCGCGAAGTGGACAATACTATGCTATTTCCTCTGCTTATATTGGTATTATTTACTTTGTTTGTTGGATCAATAGGAATTCATTTTGATCAAGGAGTAATAGATTTGGATATATTATCCAAATGGTTAACTCCACTCACAAACCTTTTCCATCCAAATTCGAGTAATTCTGTGGACTGGTATGAATTTTTTACAAATGCAATTTTTTCAGTAAGTATAGCTATTTCCGGACTATTCATAGCATATATCTTATATGGGTCTGCTTATTCATTTTTACGGAATTTGAACTTTATCAATTCATTTGTAAAAGGTGGTCCTAAAAGAATTATCTTGGACCAAATCAAAAATGGGATATACAATTGGTCATATAATCGTGGTTACATAGACATTTTTTATACTAGGGTTTTTACCATGGGTATAAGGGGATTAACCGAACTAACTCAGTTTTTTGATAGATATATAATTGATGGAATTACAAATGGGGTTGGCATTGCAAGTTTTTTTATAGGGGAAGGAATCAAATCTATGGGAGGTGGACGAATCTCTTCTTATCTATTCTTTTATTTATTTTATGCATCAATATCGTTATTCATTTTTTTATTTTTTTTATAATTTTTTTTTTTTTATGTAGAAATATCTCTTTTTTTTATACCTTACATTATCTCTATTACTAATCCTTTGTGCACTTTGGTGTTCCTAACCGTCCACTGATTTTTGATTGATCTACGGCATGGTAATAAATACAAGACAGTAATGAAAACTCCATACAGTTGATCTTTTACACCCGCTTCAAGATATGATGACTAATGAAAGAATCTTAATCTTGGGGTAAACAGTTTACACTGCTTATGTTTACTTCAACTTTATTCTTGTACATATGAAATGAGATTTTATCTTCTTACTGCAAACTTCTAAGTTGTTTTGTTTCACTCATATAACTATCTGGTTTAACTCATTGACCCGAATGATGAATAAAAAATAAAATACCTATTCAATACATTACATTCAACTTCTTTCCTTTACTTCTAGGAAAGAAGTATAAAGTTCATGTTCAACGAATCACACGTAGAGATATTGATAACACACATAGAGTTAATGGTATTTCATAACTAATAGATTGAGCAGCAGCTCGTAGACCACCTGAAAAGGAATATTTATTATTCGATCCGTATCCTGACATAAGAAGCCCAATAGGAGCAATACTTGAAATGGCGACCCATAAAAAAACACCTATACTGAGATCGGCTAAAATGAGGCGATACCCAAAAGGAATTACTAAATAACTTAGTAGAATTGATATGACCACTATAGACGGTCCAATACTAAACAAACGAACATCTCCTCTAGATGGGAGAAGGTCTTCTTTAAAAAGTAGTTTAGTTCCATCTGCTAGAGCTTGAAGAATTCCCAAGGGGCCGGCATATTCAGGCCCAATACGTTGTTGTATCGCTGCAGATATTTCTCTTTCTAACCACACAATTACTAGTACCCCTATTGTAATTCCCAATATAAGGGTCAAAATGGGTACAAAGATCCATATGAGTCCATATACTTCTTTTAAGGATTCCGATATAGAAAAAGAATTGATAGTTTGTACTTCTGTCGTATCAATTATCATTTCAACGATCAACCTCTCCCATAATGATATCTATACTACCTAGTATCGTCATGATATCAGCCAATTTCATTCTTTTAACTAGCTGAGGAAGAATTTGCAAATTTATGAAGCCGGGTGGACGAATTTTCCATCTCCAAGGGAAAACACTATTATCTCCTATCAAATAAATTCCTAATTCCCCTTTTGGGGCTTCTACTCTCACGTAAAGTTCTTGTTTCGACAATTCAAAATTGGGTGAAGGTTTTTTACTAATAAATCTATATTCAAAATCATTCCATTCGGAATTTTTTGCTCTATCAAAGCGTCGGACTTCTAAATTCTCATAGGGTCCTCCAGGAATTCCTTCTAGAGCCTGTTGAATTATTTTTATAGATTCCCTCATTTCACCGATTCGTACTAAATAACGAGCTAACGAATCTCCTTCTTTTTGCCATTGGACTTCCCAATCGAATTCATTGTAACACTCATAATTATCAATTTTACGAAGATCCCATTGTGTTCCAGAAGCTCGTAACATCGGTCCTGATAAACCCCAATTTATTGCTTCCTCTACACCAATAATGCCCACTCCTTCGACTCGCTCCAAAAAAATGGGATTTCGCGTAATGAGTTTTTGATATTCAACAATTCCTGTTAAAAAATAATCGCAAAAATCCAAACATTTATCTATCCAGCCATAAGGTAGATCGGCAGCTACTCCTCCGATGCGGAAATAATTATGCATCATTCGCATACCTGTGGCGGCTTCGAATAAATCATATATCAATTCTCTCTCTCTGAAAATATAGAAAAAGGGAGTCTGCGCGCCGATATCCGCCATAAAAGGCCCAAGCCATAACAAATGAGAAGCTATACGGCTCAGCTCCAGCATAATTACTCTGATATAGCTAGCCCTTTTAGGTACTTGAACATTTTCCAGTTGTTCTGGTGCATTTACCGTTATTGCCTCTGTGAACATAGTAGCTAAATAATCCCAACGTGTTACATAAGGCAGATATTGTATAATTGTTCGGTTTTCCGCTATTTTTTCCATCCCTCTGTGTAAATAGCCCAATATGGGTTCACAGTCAATAACATCTTCACCATCGAGAGTAACGATCAGTCGAAGAACACCATGCATTGATGGGTGGTGAGGACCCATATTAACTATCATGAAATCTTTTTTTGTAGCCGGTACAGTCATATCTTTTCTTCCTTAATTCATTATTTCATGAATTCCTCAAAAAAGTAGGAGGTTCATCAAAATAAAAAATCTAATAACTACTATACTAATTAAAAATTTTTTTTTTGCATCAATTCGCATACCTGTGGCGGCTTCGAATAAATCATATATCAATTCTCTCTCTCTGAAAATATAGAAAAAGGGAGTCTGCGCGCCGATATCCGCCATAAAAGGCCCAAGCCATAACAAATGAGAAGCTATACGGCTCAGCTCCAGCATAATTACTCTGATATAGCTAGCCCTTTTAGGTACTTGAACATTTTCCAGTTGTTCTGGTGCATTTACCGTTATTGCCTCTGTGAACATAGTAGCTAAATAATCCCAACGTGTTACATAAGGCAGATATTGTATAATTGTTCGGTTTTCCGCTATTTTTTCCATCCCTCTGTGTAAATAGCCCAATATGGGTTCACAGTCAATAACATCTTCACCATCGAGAGTAACGATCAGTCGAAGAACACCATGCATTGATGGGTGGTGAGGACCCATATTAACTATCATGAAATCTTTTTTTGTAGCCGGTACAGTCATATCTTTTCTTCCTTAATTCATTATTTCATGAATTCCTCAAAAAAGTAGGAGGTTCATCAAAATAAAAAATCTAATAACTACTATACTAATTCAAACGATTTAATTAACGATTTTTTGGCTCCCGAATATCCAACTGGTCAATTAATTTCTTATAACGCGCTCTATTTTTCTTTGACAAATAAGCCAGCAGACGTTGACGTTTTCTCAGAATTTTTTGTAGACCTCTTTGTGATAAAAAATCTCTTTTGTGCAATTCCAAATGTGAAGTAAGTCTTCGTATCTTATTGGTGAAACTTAATACTTGAAATTCAACAGAACCCCTGTTTTCTTCTTTTTCTTCTTGTGGAAGAAGTGAAATGAATGAATTTTTGACCATAAAACTTTTTTTATCTTTTTCTTTTCTTTTCTTTTCCATGCCATGGATTTTACCGATCAGGAAAAATAAAATAATAATTATTATATTATGTCAATTTTTTTGAATCTAGTACACGCAAAAATTTAGATTTATCCGTTTCTATCTAAATCAAATTTTCCATTTGATTTAGATAGAAAAGAAAAGGATAATATATTTAGAAAAGGATAATATATTTAGAAAAGGATAATATATTTAGAAAAGGATAATATATTTAGAAAAGGATAATATATTTAGAAAAGGATAATATATTTAGAAAAGGATAATATATTTAGAAAAGGATAATATATTTAGAAAAGGATAATATATTTAGAAAAGGATAATATATTTAGAAAAGGATAATATATTTAGAAAAGGATAATATATTTAGAAAAGGATAATATATTTAGAAAAGGATAATATATTTAGAAAAGGATAATATATTTAGAAAAGGATAATATATTTAGAAAAGGATAATATATTTAGAAAAGGATAATATATTTAGAAAAGGATAATATATTTAGAAAAGGATAATATATTTAGAAAAGGATAATATATTTAGAAAAGGATAATATATTTAGAAAAGGATAATATATTTAGAAAAGGATAATATATTTAGAAAAGGATAATATATTTAGAAAAGGATAATATATTTAGAAAAGGATAATATATTTAGAAAAGGATAATATATTTAGAAAAGGATAATATATTTAGAAAAGGATAATATATTTAGAAAAGGATAATATATTTAGAAAAGGATAATATATTTAGAAAAGGATAATATATTTAGAAAAGGATAATATATTTAGAAAAGGATAATATATTTAGAAAAGGATAATATATTTAGAAAAGGATAATATATTTAGAAAAGGATAATATATTTAGAAAAGGATAATATATTTAGAAAAGGATAATATATTTAGAAAAGGATAATATATTTAGAAAAGGATAATATATTTAGAAAAGGATAATATATTTAGAAAAGGATAATATATTTAGAAAAGGATAATATATTTAGAAAAGGATAATATATTTAGAAAAGGATAATATATTTAGAAAAGGATAATATATTTAGAAAAGGATAATATATTTAGAAAAGGATAATATATTTAGAAAAGGATAATATATTTAGAAAAGGATAATATATTTAGAAAAGGATAATATATTTAGAAAAGGATAATATATTTAGAAAAGGATAATATATTTAGAAAAGGATAATATATTTAGAAAAGGATAATATATTTAGAAAAGGATAATATATTTAGAAAAGGATAATATATTTAGAAAAGGATAATATATTTAGAAAAGGATAATATATTTAGAAAAGGATAATATATTTAGAAAAGGATAATATATTTAGAAAAGGATAATATATTTAGAAAAGGATAATATATTTAGAAAAGGATAATATATTTAGAAAAGGATAATATATTTAGAAAAGGATAATATATTTAGAAAAGGATAATATATTTAGAAAAGGATAATATATTTAGAAAAGGATAATATATTTAGAAAAGGATAATATATTTAGAAAAGGATAATATATTTAGAAAAGGATAATATATTTAGAAAAGGATAATATATTTAGAAAAGGATAATATATTTAGAAAAGGATAATATATTTAGAAAAGGATAATATATTTAGAAAAGGATAATATATTTAGAAAAGGATAATATATTTAGAAAAGGATAATATATTTAGAAAAGGATAATATATTTAGAAAAGGATAATATATTTAGAAAAGGATAATATATTTAGAAAAGGATAATATATTTAGAAAAGGATAATATATTTAGAAAAGGATAATATATTTAGAAAAGGATAATATATTTAGAAAAGGATAATATATTTAGAAAAGGATAATATATTTAGAAAAGGATAATATATTTAGAAAAGGATAATATATTTAGAAAAGGATAATATATTTAGAAAAGGATAATATATTTAGAAAAGGATAATATATTTAGAAAAGGATAATATATTTAGAAAAGGATAATATATTTAGAAAAGGATAATATATTTAGAAAAGGATAATATATTTAGAAAAGGATAATATATTTAGAAAAGGATAATATATTTAGAAAAGGATAATATATTTAGAAAAGGATAATATATTTAGAAAAGGATAATATATTTAGAAAAGGATAATATATTTAGAAAAGGATAATATATTTAGAAAAGGATAATATATTTAGAAAAGGATAATATATTTAGAAAAGGATAATATATTTAGAAAAGGATAATATATTTAGAAAAGGATAATATATTTAGAAAAGGATAATATATTTAGAAAAGGATAATATATTTAGAAAAGGATAATATATTTAGAAAAGGATAATATATTTAGAAAAGGATAATATATTTAGAAAAGGATAATATATTTAGAAAAGGATAATATATTTAGAAAAGGATAATATATTTAGAAAAGGATAATATATTTAGAAAAGGATAATATATTTAGAAAAGGATAATATATTTAGAAAAGGATAATATATTTAGAAAAGGATAATATATTTAGAAAAGGATAATATATTTAGAAAAGGATAATATATTTAGAAAAGGATAATATATTTAGAAAAGGATAATATATTTAGAAAAGGATAATATATTTAGAAAAGGATAATATATTTAGAAAAGGATAATATATTTAGAAAAGGATAATATATTTAGAAAAGGATAATATATTTAGAAAAGGATAATATATTTAGAAAAGGATAATATATTTAGAAAAGGATAATATATTTAGAAAAGGATAATATATTTAGAAAAGGATAATATATTTAGAAAAGGATAATATATTTAGAAAAGGATAATATATTTAGAAAAGGATAATATATTTAGAAAAGGATAATATATTTAGAAAAGGATAATATATTTAGAAAAGGATAATATATTTAGAAAAGGATAATATATTTAGAAAAGGATAATATATTTAGAAAAGGATAATATATTTAGAAAAGGATAATATATTTAGAAAAGGATAATATATTTAGAAAAGGATAATATATTTAGAAAAGGATAATATATTTAGAAAAGGATAATATATTTAGAAAAGGATAATATATTTAGAAAAGGATAATATATTTAGAAAAGGATAATATATTTAGAAAAGGATAATATATTTAGAAAAGGATAATATATTTAGAAAAGGATAATATATTTAGAAAAGGATAATATATTTAGAAAAGGATAATATATTTAGAAAAGGATAATATATTTAGAAAAGGATAATATATTTAGAAAAGGATAATATATTTAGAGTTTCTTATGTTGTTTTCGTTGCAAAATACTGGATTTCTATTCACAATATCCCGATTATGAGAGTTGAAACAAATTAGAATTCTCAATTCTCTACGACGTCTAGGAGATAGAATATTTTCAGGAACAAAGAAATTATAATGATCTTGATCCCCATTCACAAATATATTGCCATGTCGTCCAGTGGATTTTTTAAAATTCTTCTTATCAACATATCTTTTCTTTATGTATTTTCTATTAATTTGGTGTTTACTCTTATCGACCAATGAAATACTTATGGTTTGATATATAATGAATTTTCCATCCCTTCTTAAAGATAGACGAATTGGTTCGATAATTAATATTCCCCTTTTTATTAATTCTGTAAGAGCTTTATCTTTCTGAATCAGCATTACATCCAGATGTATCTCTCCTCTTTGAATCGAGGATATAGTAATTTCCCTTGGATTTATCAATCTAAGTAGGAGACAATATATCCTAACATTATTAAAAATTTTTTGATTCAAGGGGTCATCCCATCTTAATTGAAAAATAAAAAATTTTTTCAGGAACAAATCTAGTTCTCCTTCCTTATTTTTCTTGGATTTTTTTTTTTTTACCTTTTTTAATGTTTGATCTCGTGCAATCCTCTTCAGGATATTCCTTTTGGTTTTGTTTTTGTGGATCTGATACAAGATTTGATTGACCCTCTTTTTCTTGGTTGGAATTTTGAAATTCTATTTTAACGGAATCTTTGATGTTTTGATTTTGACTAATATTTTTTGATTTTGACTAATATTTTTTGATTTTGACTAATATTTTTTTGATTTTGACTAATATTTTTTTCATTTTGATTTTGACTAATATTTTTTGATTTTGACTAATATTTTTTTCATTTTGATTTTGACTAATATTTTTTTCATTTTGATTTTGACTAATATTTTTTTGATTTTGATTTTGACTAATATTTTTTTGATTTTGATTTTGACTAATATTTTTTGATTTTGATTTTGACTAATATCATTTTCATTTTGATTTTGACTAATATTTTTTTGATTTTGACTATATTTTTTTGATTTTGATTTTGACTAATATTTTTTTGATTTTGATTTTGACTAATATTTTTTTGATTTTGATTTTGACTATATTTTTTTGATTTTGACTAATATCATTTTCATTTTGATTTTGACTAATATTTTTTTCATTTTGATTTTGACTAATATTTTTTTCATTTTGATTTTGACTAATATTTTTTTGATTTTGATTTTGATTTTGACTAATATTTTTTTGATTTTGATTTTGACTAATATTTTTTTGATTTTGATTTTGACTAATATTTTTTGATTTTGATTTTGACTAATATTTTTTTGATTTTGACTAATATTTTTTTGATTTTGATTTTGATTTTGACTATATTTTTTTGATTTTGACTATATTTTTTTGATTTTGATTTTGACTATATTTTTTTGATTTTGATTTTGATTTTGACTAATATTTTTTTGATTTTGATTTTGATTTTGATTTTGACTATATTTTTTTGATTTTGATTTTGACTAATATCATTTTCATTTTGATTTTGACTAATATCATTTTCATTTTGATTTTGACTAATATTTTTTGATTTTGACTAATATTTTTTTGATTTTGACTAATATTTTTTTGATTTTGATTTTGACTAATATCATTTTCATTTTGATTTTGACTAATATTTTTTTCATTTTGATTTTGACTAATATTTTTTTGATTTTGATTTTGACTAATATTTTTTTGATTTTGATTTTGACTAATATTTTTTTGATTTTGATTTTGACTAATATCATTTTCATTTTGATTTTGACTAATATTTTTTTGATTTTGATTTTGATTTTGACTAATATTTTTTTCATTTTGATTTTGACTAATATCATTTTCATTTTGATTTTGACTAATATTTTTTTCATTTTGATTTTGACTAATATTTTTTTCATTTTGATTTTGACTAATATTTTTTTCATTTTGATTTTGACTAATATTTTTTTCATTTTGATTTTGACTATATTTTTTTGATTTTGACTAATATTTTTTTGATTTTGATTTTGACTATATTTTTTTGATTTTGACTAATATTTTTTTGATTTTGATTTTGACTAATATTTTTTTCATTTTGATTTTGACTAATATCATTTTCATTTTGATTTTGACTAATATCATTTTCATTTTGATTTTGACTAATATTTTTTTCATTTTGATTTTGACTAATATTTTTTTGATTTTGATTTTGACTAATATTTTTTTGATTTTGATTTTGATTTTGACTAATATTTTTTTCATTTTGATTTTGACTAATATTTTTTGATTTTGACTAATATCATTTTCATTTTGATTTTGACTAATATCATTTTCATTTTGATTTTGACTAATATCATTTTCATTTTGATTTTGACTAATATCATTTTCATTTTGATTTTGACTAATATCATTTTCATTTTGATTTTGACTAATATTTTTTTGATTTTGATTTTGACTATATTTTTTTGATTTTGACTAATATTTTTTTGATTTTGATTTTGACTAATATTTTTTTCATTTTGATTTTGACTAATATCATTTTCATTTTGATTTTGACTAATATCATTTTCATTTTGATTTTGACTAATATTTTTTTCATTTTGATTTTGACTAATATTTTTTTGATTTTGATTTTGACTAATATTTTTTTGATTTTGACTAATATCATTTTCATTTTGATTTTGACTAATATTTTTTTCATTTTGATTTTGACTAATATCATTTTCATTTTGATTTTGACTAATATTTTTTTGATTTTGACTAATATTTTTTTGATTTTGATTTTGACTAATATCATTTTCATTTTGATTTTGACTAATATCATTTTCATTTTGATTTTGACTAATATCATTTTCATTTTGATTTTGACTAATATTTTTTTCATTTTGATTTTGACTAATATCATTTTCATTTTGATTTTGACTAATATTTTTTGATTTTGACTAATATCATTTTCATTTTGATTTTGACTATATTTTTTTGATTTTGACTAATATTTTTTTGATTTTGACTAATATTTTTTGATTTTGACTAATATTTTTTTGATTTTGACTAATATTTTTTTGATTTTGACTAATATTTTTTTCATTTTGATTTTGACTAATATTTTTTTCATTTTGATTTTGACTAATATCATTTTCATTTTGATTTTGACTAATATTTTTTTGATTTTGATTTTGACTAATATTTTTTTCATTTTGATTTTGACTAATATTTTTTTGATTTTGATTTTGACTAATATTTTTTGATTTTGATTTTGACTAATATTTTTTGATTTTGATTTTGACTAATATTTTTTTCATTTTGATTTTGACTAATATTTTTTTGATTTTGATTTTGACTAATATTTTTTGATTTTGATTTTGACTAATATTTTTTGATTTTGACTAATATTTTTTTCATTTTGATTTTGACTAATATTTTTTGATTTTGATTTTGACTAATATTTTTTTCATTTTGATTTTGACTAATATTTTTTTGATTTTGACTAATATTTTTTTGATTTTGACTAATATCATTTTCATTTTGATTTTGACTAATATTTTTTTCATTTTGATTTTGACTAATATTTTTTTGATTTTGACTAATATTTTTTTCATTTTGATTTTGACTAATATCATTTTCATTTTGATTTTGACTAATATTTTTTTGATTTTGACTAATATTTTTTTCATTTTGATTTTGACTAATATTTTTTGATTTTGACTAATATCATTTTCATTTTGATTTTGACTAATATTTTTTTCATTTTGATTTTGACTAATATTTTTTTGATTTTGACTAATATTTTTTGATTTTGATTTTGACTAATATTTTTTTGATTTTGACTAATATTTTTTTCATTTTGATTTTGACTAATATTTTTTGATTTTGACTAATATTTTTTTGATTTTGATTTTGACTAATATTTTTTTCATTTTGATTTTGACTAATATTTTTTGATTTTGACTAATATTTTTTTCATTTTGATTTTGACTAATATCATTTTCATTTTGATTTTGACTAATATTTTTTGATTTTGATTTTGACTAATATCATTTTCATTTTGATTTTGACTAATATTTTTTGATTTTGACTAATATTTTTTGATTTTGACTAATATTTTTTTGATTTTGATTTTGATTTTGACTAATATTTTTTTGATTTTGATTTTGACTATATTTTTTTGATTTTGATTTTGACTAATATTTTTTTCATTTTGATTTTGACTAATATTTTTTTCATTTTGATTTTGACTAATATCATTTTCATTTTGATTTTGACTAATATTTTTTTGATTTTGACTAATATTTTTTTCATTTTGATTTTGACTAATATTTTTTTCATTTTGATTTTGACTAATATTTTTTGATTTTGACTATATTTTTTTGATTTTGACTATATTTTTTTGATTTTGACTAATATTTTTTTGATTTTGACTAATATTTTTTTGATTTTGACTAATATTTTTTGATTTTGATTTTGACTAATATTTTTTTGATTTTGACTAATATTTTTTGATTTTGACTAATATTTTTTTGATTTTGACTAATATCATTTTCATTTTGTTCATGTACTTTTCCCTTCCTCAATTCAAATAAAGAAATTTGGTTCACTTTTTCAAGTTTCTTCATTATTCGTTTTAGAACTCGTTTTAGAACTAGAACTGTTCGTTTTAGAACTAGAACTATTTTGATGACCCATCTTGTTTTTTCTTTTGAAACTTTTAGAGAGTTCTTTTTTACTTTTCTAATTATTTTTTTGAGTTCCTTATATATGGGTTCAAAAAAAGAAGGTTGGTTTCGGGGAGAACCAAAAGGGAGTTCCGTTTCCATTCCCCAAACTGTTAAAAAACTAAAATTTTCTTTTTTTTTTTTCTCCTCGTCTTTTTTTTTCCCAGTGTTTGTCTCTTCCTCTTCCTCCTCAAAGTCGGAAGTTTCGGATTCTGGGTTTCCCCCCACGGAATTCCTAAAAATAAGATTAATTATTCGATATCTATATCTATCAAAAAAAGAAAAAAAAAAGACTTTGTCTATTCGATCCAAAAAAAGCGGGGAATGAACATTTGTTTGAAATATTTCCCAAATAACTGTTTTACGTCTTTGAGCACGCATGGATCCTTGGATTATACCCCGATTAAAATCTGGTTGTTGCGAATAACGTATCAAAGCCACCTCTTCTGCTTCTGCTTGATCAATATTATCAGTATCGGTATCCGGATCCGGATTGTTATCAGTATAGATCACCACCCGTTTCGCTTTTCTTGAACTAATTTCATAATCTTCCTTCTGTTCTTCTCCATTTTCTTGATCCAGTCCTTCTAATTCATCGGTCAATTTGTATGACCGTCGAGGAACCTTTTTACTGATTTCTTCTATTCCAATGGATTTTTTTTCAGTTGTTGTTTGATCATTTGGATTGGTTGTAATTATGTCGAATACAAATCTCAAGGATTTTGCTTTACTTTCTGAATTAATTCTTCTTTCTTCTTCCAATAAAAATAAAGAAGATTCATCGATTGACGTTAAGAAATTAACAATATAATTAAATGATGATTTCTCATCAAGCGGATTCTTTTCATGTTTTTTTTTTTTTCCTTTTTTTTTTTTCCGTTTTTTTTTTTTTCCTTTTTTTTTTTTCCCAGTGTTTGTCCTCTTCCTCTTCCTCCTCAAAGTCGGAAGTTTCGGATTCTGGGTTTCCCCCCACGGAATTCCTAAAAATAAGATTAATTATTCGATATCTATATCTATCAAAAAAAGAAAAAAAAAAGAATCTATCAAAAAAAGAAAAAAAAAAGACTTTGTCTATTCGATCCAAAAAAAGCGGGGAATGAACATTTGTTTGAAATATTTCCCAAATAACTGTTTTACGTCTTTGAGCACGCATGGATCCTTGGATTATACCCCGATTAAAATCTGGTTGTTGCGAATAACGTATCAAAGCCACCTCTTCTGCTTCTGCTTGATCAATATTATCAGTATCGGTATCCGGATCCGGATTGTTATCAGTATAGATCACCACCCGTTTCGCTTTTCTTGAACTAATTTCATAATCTTCCTTCTGTTCTTCTCCATTTTCTTGATCCAGTCCTTCTAATTCATCGGTCAATTTGTATGACCGTCGAGGAACCTTTTTACTGATTTCTTCTATTCCAATGGATTTTTTTTCAGTTGTTGTTTGATCATTTGGATTGGTTGTAATTATGTCGAATACAAATCTCAAGGATTTTGCTTTACTTTCTGAATTAATTCTTCTTCTTCTTCCAATAAAAATAAAGAAGATTCATCGATTGACGTTAAGAAATTAACAATATAATTAAATGATGATTTCTCATCAAGCGGATTCTTTTCATGTTCAAATTCTCGAGAATTTTTAGAAATAGGAAAGAGCCCATGAATCTTATTTATCCAAAACGTTTCTATGGAATCTACATCTTCTTCTTCTGTAGAAGTAATTAAATCATTTGTGGAAGTAATTAAATCATTTGTGGAAGTAATTAAATCATTTGTGGAAGTAATTAAATCATTTGTGGAAGTAATTAAATCATTTGTGGAAGTAATTAAATCATTTGTGGAAGTAATTAAATCATTTGTGGAAGTAATTAAATCATTTGTGGAAGTAATTAAATCATTTGTGGAAGTAATTAAATCATTTGTGGAAGTAATTAAATCATTTGTGGAAGTAATTAAATCATTTGTGGAAGTAATTAAATCATTTGTGGAAGTAATTAAATCATTTGTGGAAGTAATTAAATCATTTGTGGAAGTAATTAAATCATTTGTGGAAGTAATTAAATCATTTGTGGAAGTAATTAAATCATTTGTGGAAGTAATTAAATCATTTGTGGAAGTAATTAAATCATTTGTGGAAGTAATTAAATCATTTGTGGAAGTAATTAAATCATTTGTGGAAGTAATTAAATCATTTGTGGAAGTAATTAAATCATTTGTGGAAGTAATTAAATCATTTGTGGAAGTAATTAAATCATTTGTGGAAGTAATTAAATCATTTGTGGAAGTAATTAAATCATTTGTGGAAGTAATTAAATCATTTGTGGAAGTAATTAAATCATTTGTGGAAGTAATTAAATCATTTGTGGAAGTAATTAAATCATTTGTGGAAGTAATTAAATCATTTGTGGAAGTAATTAAATCATTTGTGGAAGTAATTAAATCATTTGTGGAAGTAATTAAATCATTTGTGGAAGTAATTAAATCATTTGTGGAAGTAATTAAATCATTTGTGGAAGTAATTAAATCATTTGTGGAAGTAATTAAATCATTTGTGGAAGTAATTAAATCATTTGTGGAAGTAATTAAATCATTTGTGGAAGTAATTAAATCATTTGTGGAAGTAATTAAATCATTTGTGGAAGTAATTAAATCATTTGTGGAAGTAATTAAATCATTTGTGGAAGTAATTAAATCATTTGTGGAAGTAATTAAATCATTTGTGGAAGTAATTAAATCATTTGTGGAAGTAATTAAATCATTTGTGGAAGTAATTAAATCATTTGTGGAAGTAATTAAATCATTTGTGGAAGTAATTAAATCATTTGTGGAAGTAATTAAATCATTTGTGGAAGTAATTAAATCATTTGTGGAAGTAATTAAATCATTTGTGGAAGTAATTAAATCATTTGTGGAAGTAATTAAATCATTTGTGGAAGTAATTAAATCATTTGTGGAAGTAATTAAATCATTTGTGGAAGTAATTAAATCATTTGTGGAAGTAATTAAATCATTTGTGGAAGTAATTAAATCATTTGTGGAAGTAATTAAATCATTTGTGGAAGTAATTAAATCATTTGTGGAAGTAATTAAATCATTTGTGGAAGTAATTAAATCATTTGTGGAAGTAATTAAATCATTTGTGGAAGTAATTAAATCATTTGTGGAAGTAATTAAATCATTTGTGGAAGTAATTAAATCATTTGTGGAAGTAATTAAATCATTTGTGGAAGTAATTAAATCATTTGTGGAAGTAATTAAATCATTTGTGGAAGTAATTAAATCATTTGTGGAAGTAATTAAATCATTTGTGGAAGTAATTAAATCATTTGTGGAAGTAATTAAATCATTTGTGGAAGTAATTAAATCATTTGTGGAAGTAATTAAATCATTTGTGGAAGTAATTAAATCATTTGTGGAAGTAATTAAATCATTTGTGGAAGTAATTAAATCATTTGTGGAAGTAATTAAATCATTTGTGGAAGTAATTAAATCATTTGTGGAAGTAATTAAATCATTTGTGGAAGTAATTAAATCATTTGTGGAAGTAATTAAATCATTTGTGGAAGTAATTAAATCATTTGTGGAAGTAATTAAATCATTTGTGGAAGTAATTAAATCATTCATGATTGTATGTGAATAGAATTTTTTTATTGTTCCACGATACGGTCCGTTCAAAAAAGGATCATACGCTTTTGGCAAGTATTCTTGCTCATTCTCATCGTTGCATAATCTGGTCCTTTTTTCAAGTATATCTAGAGCAAGAGATATCCTTTCTTCTTCTTCTTCTTCTTCTTCTTCTTCTTCTTCT
>PYDT01000177.1:0-77948 GCA_004837865.1 Musa balbisiana
CCTATGAGTCCAGTATCGATTAAGAATTCTAGTTCTTACTGTTCATATGTTATGTATGAATATAACTACCAATTCGTTATGTCTGATGATGAGATGCCATTGATACAGAGCCAATCCAATACGATTATTGAACGTTCCCATGTGTGTGCATCCAGCAGGAATTTGAACTACGAATTTGCCAAGTATGAGTTGGGCGCTTTAACAATTAGCCATGGTGCTAACAGGAGATCATCGTAGGATCGTAATAAATACTATGTAAATAAAGTATATGTATAAAATAAGTATATCGTAAATAAGTTATATCGTAACTAAGTATATAGTAACTAAGTATAGCGTATAAATAAGTATATCGAAATAAGTATATATATAAATAGTATATCGTATAAATCAGTTCTCGTAAATGTTATAATAAGTATATCGGAAATAAAGTATATCGGAAAATTAAGGATATCGTAGAAAAAAGTATATCGTAAATAAGTATATGTATAATAAGTATTATCGTATAAATAATATATCGTAAATGTCTAAATAAGTCTATCGTATAAATAAGTATATCGTAAATAAGTATATCGGATAAATAAGATATCGTTAAAGGTATAAAATAACCAAAATTCCAATGGAAATAAAATCTTTAGTTGAACTAAAATCTTTAGGAGGGATTTAGGGACGACATTCAATTCAAATTCTGGATCGTCGGCATTGAGGAGGAGATAGTGAGAGAGACAAGAATTCTCACTATTTCTTAGATGCGTGGATCAAAATACATTTTTTTCCATCAAGAACGTCCTTTATGAAACTTTTTGACCCCGAATTTGGAGTACACTACTTTCGAGTGCATTCGCAGGGTTAAACAAGCCAATCGATATTTCATGATCAAAGGTGGAATCAAGGTTTTTGGTTTGTACTGCTGTAGTAGCGGTCCTTATATCTGTATACACATCGAAAGATGGTCGAAAGAACAAATCTCTATTTGATTGGAGTTATTAATAAAACATATTGGTCTTTTCATTATGTAAGACAACTTTTCACATTAATTGGCCCCCATGACCTCCTATACATGCATGTAGGAGAAGCAGAGTCAAGGCAGCAGCTCGCGATAAATGAACAGTGTGTTGTGCTCTGGTTCAATTAAGGAGACAAAAGAAGAGGAAACTTTTGCATGAGGATATTGTGATGACATTTAACTTTATGAAATGGTGAAGCTCTGCTTAATACAGGACTAGTTGTCCAAACAACCAGTTGTCCAACTGGACATGGTTCTGACCAAGGTTAGACAGTGAGGCAAAGGTTGTAGAATCTGATTTTGATGGTGAAAAAGATGGGGACGGATTTTTAGATGGCGCGTGATGTCCTGACTTGATATGCTGTGTTGAAGGTGTTGGATGTTTTTGTAGAGTTTGTAATGATGCAAAGCATCATAGACTTTGTACTAGCTATGCTTACTCCCGGTACATACCTCTCATGCTCCAGTTGGCATCATGCCGTCCATGATAGTGTCAGTTGTTCCAATAAAGGAGAAACAAACCAAAAGAAACAAAATGTGAATAAAGGGGCATACATGCTACTTCATTTGGTTACCTTGTAAGGTAGAATTGCAATGGTGCTTGATATAAAAAAATAACACTATTACGGTTATCGCATAACGAAGGATGGTGCCTTCTCATAACGTTGAGAGCTAGTGATTTAAGAGGAGGGCCTGGCTGTTCATATTCTTTCTTTGAAATCCGTTTTGTGATGTGAGAGTTAATGTGGAAGGGGAAGAAGATTCAGAGAGAAGATCGTTGCCTTAAGGGTTTGATAGGATGCTGGGGCCCTATCTTTTTGTTATTTGGATTCGATTTCCTCATCTTACTGCATTGGGAATCAATGAAGTACACATGAGGAAAATTAATTTATTATCGATTGACTGATTGTTATGTTTCTATTAGAATTTCTTATTATGGAATAACACATTTTGGAAGTTGGAACTTTAATCCATTGGAAATAAGGATAGCATGATGATGAAATCTTCATGTTTTCTATCAATTGCCACCCACAATCAAAGCGATGTCATCATTTTACTGTCTTCACCTAAGCCCAGTTGTTTCTCTCAAGTAGGCATCAAATAGGCAGCCTATAACCACCCCTTCTTTTTTCAGTGATTCCCTCAAGTGTGCAGCCCACAGCCATTCATTCTCTCCTCTAATGGGCTCTCAATGGGCAAAAACCACATCACATATTCTTTCTCAAGATGGACACCTTAATTTTTTCTCATATGGCTTCCTTTAGGCACCCTCTTTTCCTTGTGGCGGCTTGCCCACAAACCCAGCTGATCCCTCCTTGGGTAGCCCGCAAGCTCGACCTTCCCTCTGTACGGCATTGGCCCATAGGTTGGACCCTTCTTCACTAGGCCCCATATAACAATCCCCAAACCAAGCGGTTAAACCTTCATCATTAATTATTATATCATTTAAGGGGACTTTGATTCTCAACGGAAGACTTAGCTTGGTATACAATTCACTAGTAGATATTTGCTGTAGGGATTAGTAGATCGTTAGATGTTGACAACTCGACGACCTCCTTATTGGGAGTGAAAATCTTTATCGTTGGCCTGTGAAGACATCAAACCTGATCAATGTGCGATATGAACCTCTTCCATTTGTTTTTTTGGGTGTTATCCATCTTGAGATTTGGGTATTCGATGAGCCATTAATGACTGTTTGACGTGTTATGTGCATGCTATTTCGATATGGTGTGTATAGCAAATGTTGTATAGTTTGCTTATTTTGTTTCCTTCGAATTGCTAAATTATTTACTATGTATTGCCACTAATATTTCCTTTGAATCAAGGTTGCATTATCGTAGTATGGTATCATATGCTTTGTACTGACGATATTGTGTGGTCCGGACGGCGGGGCGCATCGACAACATGGAAAAATGTCTGAAACAACTTCAAATTTTTTTGAAAAATAGACAAAGTTGATTAAGTTTTTAAGTTGGAATAAATATAATTTAGAATATTTTCTCAAAAATAATGTAATTAGAAGAATATTGGACCATCTTTTTCAGGCTTTTGAGGATGTAATTTTGTGGTACGTTTCAGATCATCCTTCCATTAACATAAATTATTTCTAAAGAATTTGAGTTGTTAGATTCTTTTTTTAACACAACCTTAAACCTTAAGCTTCAAACGAATCAAGTAATCGATTGAGATATCCTAGTTCTATTACCAAAAAGAATGATGATACTCCACGGGCCTTTGATTGGGGGTTCTTGATCCTATGGGTATCTATATATCATTTGATAGATGTGTCAAAACCTAATCTGAATTAATCTCGACGATATAGTATCCTAATACACTCTAGTTCTTAATGTAAAATGTGGTGATGGTTTAAGTCTAATCAATCGTGATCCACACATGCTGATGCTGCTCCCTTGTAAGTACGATTGTGTATGTCTTTGGGACGAAGCATAAAGAACGTCGAAAACTTTGTACTTTTGTCACGATTTATTGCTCTGTATGTAATAAGAATAAGAGCGTCATTGTCCTCTGCTTAGATAATAATGATTACTATCACATACAGTTTTCCTGGAAAAGAAATGACAATTATCACGTTAAGACTTCAGGATCTGAATCTTCATGGCATCATAAAATACTTACTTCTTGCTCTATGTAGCACTCAAACCGTGTAGACGGGACTATTGACTCCGACATCGTCATCGTCTAGCAAGGCAGCGCTAAACGGCTTATTTTGAAGCATGGTGTGTTGTGACTTGGCACAATTCAAAATGACCTTTATTGGTCAATATTTTCCATCTCATGGCGTCTTCAAAAGCAGCATAATGCCTCGGTATTCAACTGGTAGTAAGCGGTGTTAGAATAGAGAAATTATTTCAACAAGCAGGCTGTTTTATCTTTTAATGCCCATGAATAGTCAATGAAGACAGAAGGCTAGTCACTTTGAAGGGGTCCTACACTTCCACTTATTCTATCGCAATGAGTGGCCGATCTTTTGGTTTTGGCTATGCAGAATTGGGTCAACAAAGCTCTCATTGTGAGATTGTAATTGATGAGGCATAATAAAAGAAGATTTGGGGCATAACATCCGTCTACTCCATTGCAAGGAGGAAGTTTTTACTTCTGATGTTAACGGACCTCCAAAGAAGGCTCATGATCATTCACCTCGCAACTTATCAACATGGAGAAAAGATGAGTGCTTCCAGACTGTCCGATGAGGTGGTATACCGCGGAAAATTGATCAGTTTCCTTGGTGGTCCAACATATGAGTATTTTTTCATGTCAACAACCTGGTCACATACTAAGGATTGTTCGTTCTACGTAATGAGTGGATCAAAGATCCCACATCCACATGTGGGGGATTACTAGTAAAACAATCTCATGTTTTTTACTCGACTCTCGGAATGCTCAGGTTTCAGAATGGTATCTTAATTTATAATGTCCTTTTCTTATGTGCACTTTATATATTGATGGATTAGGTGTTTCACACATTCTTTTATTTCACCGTAGTTTGAGATTGAGTTGAACAAAAGATCATGTGCCCATAGATTCTCTCTTATCGTATATAAACATTAATTAGATAGTTCATCCTAACAACCATGATGTATTTCATCTTGAGTATTTTGATGTATTTTCCTAATGACTGCCCAGAATACTCTTTAATATGCAGTATAAGTTTTTATCAAGCCAATTGCTTATAACACCTATCGACAAGCTAATATATAGAACAACACAACACCTATCTGCAGCCAGCACTTGCCGAGCTTGCTTAGGAGTAGTTAGTGAACCCGAGCACCAAAGAGAAACCCAAGTTGGTCGTGAGCTAGATTCGTGCTTGATCTTGGCCAATTAGCTTAACTCGAGTCGTACCCTAGCTAACCAAACTCAACCAAGCGAAGCTCAACCCACTTGTATTAAGCCCAAGTTGTAGATCAATGATCACTCGGACCTAAGCCACAGCCAAGTCGAAGCACATCTTTGTTCGGGCTCAACCATGCCAGGAATAGTAAAAATATATCCTTCCCCGCACGCCCCCCTTCTTGCACATTAGTAACACTTACCTTAATCTCCTTTTACTATCACTTCTCTTTGGTATTTTGTTGATGCCTATTGTCAACCTAACTAAATTCCTCGATCAATGTGCCCACTCTCTATTTCTTTCACATGATCTTGCTCTCCACTCTTGCCCTTTCCATTGTCCTATCTTTGCCCTTTCGTTTTCCTTGATCTAGTAGTTTCTCCCGCTTCGCCTACTCCCATTTCCATCTCAGTCATCTCCTTGTCTATTTGTTGTTGGGTTCTCTCCTTGGTCGTGGCTCCACCACACCACCCTCTCTATCTCCTTTCACCACTCTCTCGACCTCTTTTGTTGTCTCCCTCTCATCCCCTTGTTTCGCTGTTGCGCCATCATCGATTTGTTAGAACCCTTTCAGATTCTAAAGCTTGGGTTGATCTCCTTAGATCGGCCCCTCCTAAACCTATAGGGGTTCCTGTCCTCCAATTTGCTGCTCAAAGGCGGGCAGAAAAGAATTCATCTAATTGCTTACAAAAGAGTAGGAATACATGACGATTTATAGGGTTCTAAACCCTAACTCCCTAATAGGACTCTTTACTTAAGACTCCTACTCATTCAGACTTCTCCTCAAGACTCCCTAATCGGACTCTACTCAATACTCCTATTCCTTTAGTCCCTAATTCTTCTTTAAGAAAAACCCAACTCTAAGCCGGCCTGCTTCACCTCTTTAATAAGGGTCGGCTTAGGTAGGTTTACATGATTGCCCCTATCAATTAGGACTCTCCTAGCTAGAGTCCTAACAGACCCGCCGCCCTCTTCAATCAGCCTTGTCCTCGAGGCTGACGATTCATGAATTTTGGGAATTTGATCTTCAAGTTGTCATAGTTCTCCCAAGTGGCATCTTCTGTTGGTAGGTTCACCCACCGTTTTAGCACTTCAGTAGTGGGTCGTCGTCGTTGAGTCAACGATCCGGTGATCAATAATGACACTTGGTTGGGTCTGGAGTTCTCCTTGAGTAGTCATATTTGGTGGGTGGCTTTGGGCTGTCTCCAAGCACCTATTTATAACTTTCGTCTGGTTGTCAATTTGTGGGTGATATTGCATACTCCTTTTCAATTTAGTACCCTGCATATGGAATAAACTTTGTCCAAAATCTGCTCGTGAAGATGTAAGTAGAATTTGCATAAGCACAATGCGTCCTTTATAGTGTAATTCTTTTGAGTCCCAATTGTAATGTGCCACGGAGTTTAGTGCTTCCTCCAATTTTTTATAATCTTACTAGTCTCTAGATCTTCTTGCCATTCCATCTTAATATCCTCAAGGAAGTTGCTAGTCGAAAGTGAAACGATCGAAAATTCAGCTTACTCAGGTAGTTGTGAAAGCACATCTGCAACAACATTCTCTTTCCCCTTTTTGTAAGTTATTTCATAATCAAATCCAAGAAGTTTTGTTACCCATTTTGATGCTCAGGGGATGATATCTTTTGCTCCAAAAAGTACTTGAGGCTTTTATGGTTAGTTTTAATTTGAAATCGTCGACCGATCAAGTAGGGTCTCCACCTTGTTGCTGCGCGCACAATGGCAAGCATCTCCTTGTCATATGTTGATATATTTTGATGGAAGGGAGATAATGCCTTGCTAGTGTATGTGAGTAGTCGACAATCTTGCATGAGAATGGCTCCAATTCCGATTCCAAATGCATCGACCTCAATAATGAAGGATCGATTGAAATTTGGTAGTGCTAGCACCGGCGTCGTCGTCATGGCTGCCATAAGTTTGTCGAAGGCAGCGGAGGTTTTGTCCATCCATTGGAAGATATCTTTTTTCAGTAAGGGAATAAGTGGTGCACTGATCTTTCCATAGTTTTTCATGAACTTGCGATTGTAGTCTATTAAACTGAGAAACCCACGTAGCAATTTTATATTCCTCGAGGTCAGCCAGTTTTGCATTGCTCCAATTTAGAGGGGTCCACTATCACACATTCCTCTGATATGATATGCCCAAGATATTCCACCTTCTGGTGAAGAAAGCAAAAATTTGTAGTGGTCGTTGTGTGTTCAAAAGGTAGTTTTCGGTATATCTTCTTGCACCCTCATATTTAATGATACCCGGATCGAAGGTCCAGCTTTGTGAAGATTTGTGCTCCCTT
The DNA here is from genome assembly GCA_004837865.1 of Musa balbisiana. Taxonomy (NCBI): domain Eukaryota; kingdom Viridiplantae; phylum Streptophyta; class Magnoliopsida; order Zingiberales; family Musaceae; genus Musa; species Musa balbisiana. The sequence goes on from PYDT01000177.1 coordinate 7,161, forward strand.
TCATTTAGCAATTCATCTGCTATTAGAATAGGATATTTATCCTTGACGGTTATTCCGTTGAGGGTTCGGTAATCAACGCACATTCGCCATGTTTCGTCCTTCTTTCGTACGAAGAGCACCGATGAAAAGTAGGGGCTGCAACTTGGCCGAATAACTCCTATTTCGGGCATCTCTTTTAGAATCTTTTCTATTTCATCCTTCTGCAAATATGAATATTGATATAGCCAAGTATTTGCACGAGGTTTGCCCAGAAGAATCGGTATACAATGATCATGTCGATGGCAAGAGGTAGGTTGCGCGGTTCGTCAAATATATCTGAAAATTCAGCAAGCAAAGGAAGTAATTTGGATCTTCAAATTCTATTGGCTCTCCCTTAGTTTGCTGCTCAAGTTGTACCAAAAAGCCGCTGCATGCTTTATGCAAAACCTTCTCCATTTGTTGTGTGCAAATCATCATTACGTCGCCCCCACGTTTCCCGTGTAGAATCACCTGTTTCTCTTTGCTGTAAAATCTCAAAATTAGTTTCATAAAATTCCAGGAAACATCACCTAATGTCATCAACCATTCAATTCTGAGCATGGCCTCATGATCATCAAGAGGGAGGAGGAAGAAATTGGTCATAATTTCTTGGTCTTGCAGCAATAGTTCACCTGCGGGCATCTTTGGTCGCACTTTAGGATTCTGCCGTCAGCAACCTTTACATCGAACTGCTGCAACCTTCTATATGTAGTGCCATCCGAGCAGCAACCTTACTGTTTAGGAAGTTATTAGTACTGCCCGTGTCGATGAGAACAGTGATCGGTTGTTGTTTGCGAAGGCCTCCAACTTTCAATCATTTGTGGGTTGGAGTAGCCGGCTAATGCGTGTACCGTAACGTCGGTTGGTTGTGGCTCTTCTTCTACATCTTCTTCATTATGTTCAAAGCTCTCTTCTGGATGTTCAATGACCTCTTCTTCTACTGGTTCAATCATAAGAAGCCTCCCTTTTCTATAGCGATGCTCGCGGCTCCACGGCTCATCGCGGTGCCAACATAACTCCTCCGTAGATCGCTCCTGAAGCTCTTCTCTTGTCATCATTTTTGGTGCAAGGACTCGGTTGATAGTAGGGGGGGCTAAGGGCTTCTGCATTGTAGGTTGAGAAGCGATCCTAGTCCTCTGAGCTTCAATGGTTCAAACGCTCCTCTTGATGTCGTGCGAAAGAGATGGCTGCCATAAGCGTGTACGGTTGTCGTGCTTGAACTTCTCCCCGGATCTCCGCTTCAAGCCCTCAATGAAGGTCCCCAATAGCTGTTGTTTGAGACCAATCACGAGTTTGATTAAATAACCTTTCAAATCTTGTTTGGTACTCCTGAATAGTAGAGGTTTGTCGGATCTTTGCTAGTTGTTCGTCAATGTTCTCGTAATCGGTTTGTCTGAAGCGGATCAATAGTCCTTCTTTGAACCGTCGCCATGAGAGAACTCCATGAGTATATTTGAACCAGTAAAACCATTGTATGGCATCCCCTTCAAGATGTGTAGCTGCAATTTCTACCATAGATGCATCCTCAGTTTTATGATACCAAAAATAGCGCTCCACGCGCGAGATCCAACCAATCGGTCTCCTTCTTCCCATCTAGGGAAGTCCACCCTCATGCGTGGATAGTTGGGATCAATCATAGAACCTCCCCTTTCTTGGAAGTCATCTCTTTGGGCTTGGTGTGATTGGTTAGAGCTCTCTCCTTGATATGATTTCTTCGGGCTTGGTGGTCGGTCCAAACTGAGTTCGATAAAGAGAGTCCGAATCTTATCCTCCATTCGCGCCTCCAAGGCTTCGAATTTAGCATTGATTGCCTCCTTAGATGCCATAGAATATGCCTCCAAATCTGTGATGTTAAGATCTCTCTTTGTTGTCGAGTTAAAGGCAAGTAGAGGTTGAGAGAAGTGATGGTCGAAATGGTTGGTGGATTGGTGGATGTAGGCTGCGGTTTAGGCTTGTTTTATGGCAATTTTGGGTGCAGTTTGAGGGTGTGGTTTGGTGGAGTTTTAGGGCTATGGATGAAGGTTTTAGATCTGTGGTAGATGGCAGCAAAGGTTCGATAGAAATCAGTGGAAGTTTGCTGCAGAATTGTGTTATCTTGTAAGAGCAGAATTGTTGTCGAAGAAACAGCGGATTCTCGATGAAATTTCCATCAAAAACTTGAGAGATTTGTGGAGGGAATTGATAGCAAAATCTCAGTTTATATGGCAGCAAGGATGTCCAATTTAATCAAGAAAATTTCGGCAGTATAATAGTAAGGAAATTGGTGCAAGTTGCGATAGTAGAATTCTCGTCGAAAAATTTCAGCGGTTTGCGACGAAAATTTACAGCAACACAAAATCGTTTTTAGAGGTAAATTCCTTAATATATCAATCTTAGATGGAAGCCAAGATGATCTATGAAATATATAAGAAATTTTGTTCAAAAAGATTGCAAATAGATCGTTAAGGCAACAATATGCTGCTGAAATTTTCTGCAGCACAGATTTTCAAGTGTCACAGATTGGATGTAAAATATCAGTAGTTTATATTGAGAATTTTTTGACGAAACTAAAGGAAAATCCACTGTTAGGAAGTGTCAAAGCTATCATAAAAATTTCATAGAGATTTGGACAGAAAAAATGTAGTAGCAAGATCAAACAAACTATGCTATGCGGCTGAAATTTTATAGTGCAAATTTTTAAGTATAGCATATTAGACGTAAAAGATCAATGGTTTATATTAAGAATTTTTGACAAAACCAAGGGAAAATCTGCTATTAGGATGTGTCAAAGCTGTCATAAAAATTTCGTAGAGATTGGATAGAAAAAATGCAGTAGCAAGATCAAACAAACTGTATTGTGCGGTTGAAATTTTACAGTGCAGATTTCAAGTACAGCAGATTAGATGTAAAAGATCAATGGTTTATATTGAGAATTTTTTAATAAAACCAAAGGGAAATCTACTGTTAGGAAGTGTCAAATCTGTCATAAAAATTTCGTAGAGATTTGATAGAAAAAACGTAGTAGCAAGATCAAATAGACTGTGTTATGCGGTTAGAATTCTGCAATGTATCTTTCGTCGTAGAGATGAAAACTTTGCGACGAAAAGTTTATGCAGCAATATGGGAACAATTTTTTTTTGGATTTTTGAATAAGGATAACTAAATTGCAGCAGCAGTAAGGTATGAAACCAGAACCTGTTGCAATTCACGGGGAGATCAAAGAATGATCCGCGAGGGTGGAGATGACCGTGGAATTTGGCGACGATCTTTTAAGCAATTGTGGAATTGCTTTGGGCGGCTGTGGAAGGGATGATGGATGGCTGTGGAAGGGCAGCGAGATGCCAAGAACGCTGCTATGATACCAAGTGTTAGAACCCTTGCAGATTCTAAGCTTGGGGTTGATCTCTTTAGGGGATCGGCCTCCTGGAACTCTATAGGGGTTCCTTCCTCCAAGTTGTTGCTCAAAGGCTGCGGAAAAGATTCATCTATTGCTTATCAAAAGAGGATGAATACATGACTATTTATAGGGTGTCTAAACCCTAACTCCTAATAGGACTCCTACTCAAAACTCTTACTCAATTAAGACTTCTACTCAAGACTCCTAATATGACTCCTACTCAAGACTCCTATTCCTTTACAACTCCTAATTCTTCTTTAAGAAATACCTTCAAACCCTAGCCGGCCTCTTCACCTCTTTAATAAGGGTCGGCTTAGGTAGGTTTTACATGATTGCCCCTATCAATTAGGACTCTCCTAGCTAGAGTCCTAACATAGATCTAGCTATTTTAAAAGATATTCAAGTTTTTGTAACGTGAAGCTAGATTTTCATCACAATATAGTAATTCAACACTTGCTTCTTGTGCAAGATTGCACTTTGCTTTTCTTTGCATGTTCTAACTAGCAAAAGCTTTCTCTCCTCTGTTTTTGGTCGAAAAGTAGGGAAGAGTACAAGCTAGCCAGCATTTGCCTTGAGCTAGCAATCTTTCTCCCCCTATGTCATTGCCGAAAAGAAGGAGAGGAACCATGATTTAGACTTTTACATAAATTATGAATTTGCATCAATCAATATTTCAATCATCACATGATACATACAAGACAAAAATTCAAAGAAATCATGTCATGAAAGACATCAATTGTTAAATATGATATGATAATAGTCTCAAAAATTTCAATTTGCAATACATGTGATACATTGCGATACTAAAAATTTAATGCGATGCTTTTAAGGATATCATCCTATTTTTTTATACAAAGCATGGCAAGAGCAATTATATTGCAAGTTTTCTAAGTTTTGCATTTTTGCTTCTTTCGAGATAATAATTCTTTGCTTCTCTAGCAACTTTTACGATATGAAGTTTTACTACATACAAGCTAGCAAATTTAAAGATGTGCAAGTTTGTATTTTTGCTTTTCTTTGCGATGTGCATGATAGCAATTCTTTGTAATGTTCAAGATAGCAAATTGTACATCATTCTAGCTAGCAAATTAAAGATGTTCAAGAAAGTAAGCTCTTTCTTCTTTTTCGAGAAGTATCATTTTTGCTTCCTTCCCAAAATGCCAAACTAGCAAGGGACCATGTTTGACATGAGGCAAGCAAACAATTTGGTAAGAGCTACATTTGCATCTCTTTAGATGTGCAAGAAAGTAAGCAAGTTTTTGCATTTTCTTGTCTTGTGCAAGTTAGCTAATTTCTCTTTGAGATGACCCTTTACATTAATTCAAGATAGCACATTAGCAACCCTTTCTCCCCCTTTGTCATTGGCAAAAAGAAAGAAAGATTCAAGTCATGAATATCAAAATAATATTTTATCAAGAATATTTCATCATTGCATGCATCATTATCATACGTTAAAGTATGGCATGCTTAATACCAAATCATCAAATTGCATGGATCATTGTAAATCATAAATGTTTCATATCATGATGGTATCAACTTGTCAAATTATATCCTACCATGCATGATCAAAACTTTTCATTTGTATGCATCAAAATAATATCAAGAGTATTTCATGCATATTATCAAATCATCATTTATAATTACATCAATATTCCAATCATTATTTTAGTTTACACATCATGAGATCAATAAATTTGCATTATAGACAATCTCATGTTTTATCATTCATATTATTTCAATCATTGTTTCAATCATCACTATAACTCATCATGCGCAAAATATAAAATCATCTAACATGATTCAAACATTTATTTTCAAAATATTTATCACTATTTTCATGTATGATAATAAGTATTCATGATACGGAACATTAAATCAACATTTTAAGTATTATTCTCTTCATGATTGTTGGTACCAAACATTTATCATTTAAAGCATTCATGATACACAGCATATGTAATACATCACATGCATCATCATAATAAAAGCATATGCATCATTTCAAATCATAAACATTTCAAATCATCATGGTATTAATTTGTCAAATTGCATCTTGCCATGTATGATCATAACTTTTTCAAATGATAGTATTTAAATGTCAATATTCATTACATCCTATCATGCATGATAATTAACTTCTCATTTATATTTCATGCATAATTTCATTCATCACATTAGGAATATCAAGAAGAATTAATTGGGTGATGAGATGAATATTTTCATGAATACAAGCAATTGCATAAAAATCATATCATGAAGGATTAGAATATGTGTATACCAAAAGGCATGATTTCTTTTGAAGAACCTCCTCATAAATAATCAAAAGAAAATCTTAGGAGATTGATTAAAGAAAAATCTTGATTCATTATAAAATTTCATATATCAAATATCGAGAAATCAAGATAATGATTCATAAAAAAAATATCACAAGTAATATTCAAGAGAAAATTCATCATTCATTTTCAATTCATTCAATTTGTCAAATCAACATTTCTTGGGTATGCATGATATCAAACATGGTTTTAAATTTTCAACATATAACATGTATAAATTTAAAAATCGAAGGGAGAAGGGAAAGAATTCAAAGGTACAAAGATTTCAACCATCTCATAAACAAATGAAGGATTAATTCATGAATCCAAAGTTCCATGAATCATTTCGACAAATCTCCTTTTAAATAATCAAAATGATCGTCGAAGGAAATCTCATGTTATTCCAAGAAATCAAGATCATGATTTTGATAAAACAACTCCGTTCAAATTTTAAATCATCCAAATCAATTTTGTAAGTCACGAAAATTCTAACATAAATATGATTCTGATTTCCTTGTAATTATTTTTCCCCCCTTTTTTTAAGTGTTTCATTTAGTGATTGATTCCTGTTGAGGCATGCTTTTTCATTTATGTTGATAAAAACATTCATCAAGTTTCGGATGCGAAAAATAAAATCCATTTCCTTACCGTAAAATTGGATAATCCATAAGTCTCAAGAATCATTATGCATACTTTCGAAATCTATTAAGGCATGCTCAATTCTGCATGACATCAAGACATGGTTTCAAAATATTTAATATTTTTCATTACCTAATTACATCGTAGCATCAATCGAAATTGATTTATCAAGTAGTTTCCATCAAGATCCTTTTGTTTGTTGTAGCATGCATTTTTCTTTTTAGGTTAATCTACTTTTCAGCTTTTTTTTTGCTACAACAAAATCCCTACATCATCATTACGCCTGGGATAGCAAACTTCTTTATTTTAATTTATTGAATTGATTTTCTTGTCTTGTGGCCAGTTAGTAATTTCTCTGTTGAGAGGACCCTTACATTACTTCACGATAGCACATTAGCAACCCTTTCTCCCCCTTTGTCATTGGCAAAAAGAAAGAAAGATTCAAGTCATGAATATCAAAATAATAATTTTATCAAGAATATTTCATCATTGCATGCATTCTTATCATACGTTAAAGTATTGCATGCCTAATACCAAATCATCAAATTGCATGGATCATTGTAAATCATAAATGTTTCATATCATGATGGTATCACTGGTCAATTATATCCTACCATGCATGATCAAAACTTTTCATTTGTATGCATCAAAATATGTCCAAGAGTTATTTATGCATATTATCAAATCATCATTTATAATTACATCAATATTCCAATCATTATTTTAGTTTACACATCATGAGCTCAATAAATGCCGTTATGACAATCTCATGTTTTATCATTTCTATATTTCAAATCATTGTTTCAATCATCACTATAACTCATCATGCGCAAAATATAAAATCATCTAACATGATTCAAACATTTATTTTCAAAATATTTATCACTATTTTCATGTATGATAATAAGTATTCATGATACGGAACATTAAATCAACATTTTAAGTATTATTCTCTTCATGATTGTTGGTACCAAACATTTATCATTTAAAGCATTCATGATACACAGCATATGTAATACATCACATGCATCATCATAATAAAAAGCATATGCATCATTTCAAATCATAAACATTTCAAATCATCATGGTATTAATTTGTCAAATTGCATCTTGCCATGTATGATCATAACTTTTTCAAATGATAGTATTTAAATGTCAATATTCATTACATCCTATCATGCATGATAATTAACTTCTCATTTATATTTCATGCATAATTTCATTCATCACATTAGGAATATCAAGAAGAATTAATTGGGTGATGAGATGAATATTTTCATGAATACAAGCAATTGCATAAAAATCATATCATGAAGGATTAGAATATGTGTATACCAAAAGGCATGATTTCTTTTTGAAGAACCTCCTCATAAATAATCAAAAGAAAATCTTAGGAGATTGATTAAAGAAAAATCTTGATTCATTATAAAATTTCATATATCAAATATCGAGAAATCAAGATAATGATTCATAAAAAAAATATCACAAGTAATATTCAAGAGAAAATTCATCATTCATTTTCAATTCATTCAATTTGTCAAATCAACATTTCTTGGGTATGCATGATATCAAAACATGGTTTTAAATTTTCAACATATAACATGTATAAATTTAAAAATCGAAGGGAGAAGGGAAAGAATTCAAAGGTACAAAGATTTCAACCATCTCATAAACAAATGAAGGATTAATTCATGAATCCAAAGTTCCATGAATCATTTCGACAAATCTCCTTTTAAATAATCAAAATGATCGTCGAAGGAAATCTCATGTTATTCCAAGAAATCAAGATCATGATTTTGATAAAACTCATTTCAAATTTAAATCATCAAAATCATTTTTAAGGTTCACAAAATTCATAACATAAATAGATTCATGATTTCATTGATAATATATTTTCCCCCTTTTTTAAGTGTTTCATTTTAAGTGATTGATTTCATGTTAGCATGCTTTTTCATTTATGTTAAATAAAAACATGCATCAATGTTTAGGATCGAAAAATCCATTTTCATTACCGTAAAAATTGATAATCCATAAGTCTCAAGAATCATTATGCATAATTTCGAAATCTATTAAGCATGATCATTATGCATGACATCAAGACATGGTTTCAAAATATTTAATATTTTCATTACATAATTACATCATTATGCATCATCGAAATTGATTTCATAAAGTATTTTCCATCAAGATCATTTTGTTTGTTGTAGTCATGCATTTTTCTTTTTAGGTGAATCTAACTTTTCAAGCTTAGTTTTTGATACAAAATCCATACATCATCATTAAGCATGATATCAAACTTCTTTAGTTTTAATTTATATGATTGATTTTATAATAGCATGCTCAAATTTTTGTTCTTATGTGAAAACCATACATCATGTTTGAAAAACAAAGATAATGTACATAAAAAATATCAACCCTTTCATACAAAAGCCATGCATCTTCATTGAAAAGCAATATGAAAATCATCAAAATACACATTCTTGCTTCTCAAGCACATACATAAGATTAATCTCACTAGGTTTACAATCATTAGATTTATATCTAACTTTTTATTCTATTAACATAAAACATGCAATTTTCAAGAAAAATAATTATTCAAAAAAAGAAAATGCATCATGGAAAACATCAAGTAATTTCAAAATAAATTAAGGGAGTTGAGTTACTTACCTTGTAGTCGAAGCCCGTCAAAGCCCAATTCGCCGTTTCACCTTTGGAAGTTCTTGATTCATCCTTGGTTGCCTTCCTCTTCTTTGGCCTCTTCCTCCGTTCAAGTTCATTGTTTATTTTAGATTTTTGTTTAATGAACTTATTAAGATTTAGTGTTCGAAGTTCAAGTTCATCATTGTCCTCATCACTTGAGTCATCGCTCAAGTGGTATTCATTTGTCCGGAGTTCCAAATCCTTCTTATTCTTTGGAAGGTGGTTCAAGTGCTCATCGGGTTCAAAATATTCCAAGAGTGTCATTTCATAGGTCATTAATGACCCGATTAATTCTTCTAATGGAAAATCATTTAAATTTTTTGTCTCTTGTATTGCGGTTATTTTAGGATCCCAACTTTTTGGAAGGGATATTAAGATCTTACTTACGAGGTCAAAATTCGAAAAAGATTTACCAAGAACTCTTAGATTATTAACGACATCCGTGAAACGGGTGTATATGTCGCCTATAGTCTCGCTTGGTTGCATTCGAAAAAGCTCAAAATCATGTAATAAAATGTTAACTTTTGAGTCTTTGACTCTACTAGTTCCCTCATGCGTGATTTCAAGTGTTCGCCAAATATCAAAAGCCGTTTCGCACATAGAAATCCGATTGAACTCATTTTTGTCCAAAGCGCAAAATAAGGCATTCATAGCCTTTGCGTTTAAAGAAAAATACTTCTTCTCCAAATCCGACCATTCGTTTGTCGGTTTAGAGGGAAGTTGAAAACTGTTTTCAATAATATTCCATAAATCCAAATTCATAGAAATCAAGAAAACTCTCATTTGAGTTTTCCAATAAGTGTAGTCCAATCCGTTAAACAACGGTGGACGAAAAACCGAAAAGCCCTCTTGAAAGCCATGAAGAGCCATTTCTCTCGGGTGTAAATCCGAAATGAGAAATATCGGGCTCTGATACCAATTGTTAGGACCGGAGCGGCACTAAGAGGGGGGGTGAATTAGTGCAGCCGTAAAGAACGATAAACTTTCAATGATTTAAACACTTTCGGAAACTTCGTACGATAAAAGCAACGTTTCGTTTGAAACCGTTTCGATTGCGTTTTAACTTGAAGGCATACGTATGAAGGAGACAAAGAAGTAGAGCATCAAAGTGAAGATGGTTTGTAGTAATGTAAATGACAATGAGAAAAACGCAAACCGATTTATAGTGGTTCGGTCATGCGACCTACATCCACTTGCGAAGCCTTCTTCGATGAGGCTCCCAACTTTCACTAGCAAATCACTTTGAAGGGGAAGGACAAATACCCCTCTTACAACCTTTACAAGTGGTTCACACTCTTACAAAATTTCAGCAAGAAAGAAAGGGAGGTGAACACTCAAGCAATTTGAAAGTAAGACTTGCTAAGGCTTTGCTAAGACCTTTTTTCACTCTATTGCTTCTCTAAAAGTTGTTATCTCAGCTGAGAATAGAGGGGTATTTTAGGCCTCAAGAGGATTCAAATTTGGGCTCCAAAATTTGAATTCTCTTTGGTTCCCGAAGCTGGCGGTGCCACCGCCTGTCAGTTTTGACACTGATAGTGTACTGGGCGATGCCACCGCCTGGCTCTCGGGTGCTGGGCGGTGCCACCGCCTGGCTCTTTTAGCTCACTAGTTGGGCTCCAAACTTAGCCCAAACTAGTCCGAACTTGGGCCCAATTGACCCCTACTTGGGTTATAAGATTAACGCCTAATCCTAACCCTAATTAATGTGCTAACTACAAATTTAAAGACATTTCCTAAGCTATTACAAAGTCTGCAAGTCAAGACTTCTTCCGACGAACTTCCGACGAACTTCCGGCGGTCTTACCAATTGTAGAGCACTTGGTTTCCTGAAACCAACAGACCATCCAGGGACCCTAAGTCATCAAGTAGCTGTAATCAAGCAACACAACACACAACTGTAGTTGTGCAGATTGCCGAAGACATCAAGGGTATAAGAGCTGAGCTCCAAACAATCAGAGCGCAGAATCAGGCCAGACCGAGTTCATCTAAAGTCATCCCAGAAGATCTAATCACAAAGCTCTAAAACCTCAGTTTAGGCCCAACTGAAAGGCCTAAAGAGTCCAAAGGAAAAATCCTTGTATTCAAAGATCCCATCCAAATCCTAAAGGAAGTACAAAAATGACCACCAGGACTCAAGAGGTAGCATCAACCTCTGCTCCCCTAGTCGAAGATCAGATCAGGAGCTATAAGAGAAATCAGAGGAGGCTGTTCAACACTTGCCAGGCAGCAAGACAAATGGGGCAAAGAATATTTGGGAGTCCCAGCACCAGGAACATCCTTAAACAGCAGATAGACCCTCAAGTACAACTGAGATTATCCATGAGGGAAAGAGCGGCAATAGCACCAGCCAAGGTGCTATATCATTCCAGAAGGGATGATGCCCACCACAGGGTATACATCCACCGATCGGAGGAAGCCATGTTGGTCACAAGCAACCAAGAAGACAGAACATTTATCCAAGAAGAAAGCTTCGACCAACTACAATGGAGCCGCATGCAATACATCCATCTTGGTATTCTGCAGGTCAGAATACAAACGCTCCACCGACAAGAGGAAGGAACACTTGCACTATTAGTGTTCCGAGACAATAGGTGGAATGATGACAGGTCCATCATTGCCACTATGGAGGTAAACCTAACCAGAGGAAGCCAACTAGTGTACGTTGTCCCAGATACTATGATGACCATTGGTGACTTCTTCCGCAACATCCAAATCTCCATCCTCACACGAGGATAAAACACATGACAAAATGGAGAGGCAAATCTGTTAATAACCCACGGAATGGTAGGGCAGCTTTCAAATACCTCGAATGTCGCCTTCGCATACGAAATTTCAGGGGTGGTAGATTATCTCACAAGTCATGGCGTACGAGCACTACTAGGTAGGAGATACTCTACAACATACATACAAGGAAGGGACTGGGTCATCCGACCCACCCAGGTGTCAATCCCAATGCAGCCATCTGAAGTTCGAAGCAGAAACTTGCTTGATGGAAGAGTCTCCATCAGTTTCAACAATTACAAGGCTGCACCTACCTCAAGCCGGATAAACTATAACGTTGAAGACGAGGAAACTTTCAGTGATGAAGAAGAAATCCGGAAGCATACTATGGCAGTCATCATACAAGAAATTGATGACGAAGACGAGGTAGAGACATTACGTAATAACTTGAATTTCTATTTTCAGGATATTAATATTTCAAAAGGAGGAGAGAAGGAGGATTACGACATGCCGTACCCTCAAAAACAGAAAGAAGAAATCATTGCAGCCGGACTAGAAGAAGAATGGGAAACGGAATACCCGCAACTGGCAAAACTCTCCCAACAAATCTACTCATCATCTGCAGTCTCCAACTATAGACCACCTGTAGATTCAACAATGGGCCCAGCCAATTACCCCTCGGCAGTAAATATTGAACCCTCAACTAGCCAGAGGCCAACTTTCGAAGGCTACACGAGACAACCAAGGTTCAAATCAAAAGACTTCTCGGAAGCCTGGAACCTTCCATCAGCCCTCCAGCAACAAGGAGCCATGTTTATAATCCCTACACAATTAGGGATGTTTGATGAAGTCTTTATGAGATGGGAATCCATTACCAAAAACCTGGTCTCACTTCAAGGATTTACGGACCCCCAGGCAAAAATGGAGTTTATTGAAAATCTACTTGGAGAATCTGAAAAATTGGCATGGATACAATGGCGCATGGCATATCCAGAAGAATACCAACTACTACTTGCCAACGCAGATGGAGCAGGAGGTACCCAGAATATCCTCTCTCAATTAGAACCATTTTTATCCTAGAAGATCCATTCCAGGGTTCAACCGGAGCCCAGGAAGAAGCTTACAGAGATCTTGAGAGACTTTCCTGCAACAATCTAAAGAATATCATTCAATTCCTGAATGATTACATGAGGGTGGCATCCAAGACGGGAAGACTATTCACCAGCCCGGAGCTATCAGAAAAGTTATGGTCAAAGATGCCCGGAGAATTGGGCAAAAGAATAAAGGAAGCCTTTGAAGCCAAATACAGAGGCAACACTATAGGCATCATTCCAAGGATACTATTTTCATACAAATACTTAGAAGCAGAATGCAAGGACGCGACATTCAAAAGGGCACTCAAAGACCTATCCTTCTGTAGCGAAATACCCATCCCAGGGTATTATAATAAACCTGAGAGGAAATACAGGATACGAAAATCTACTACCTACAAAGGAAAGCCCCATTCCTCGCATGCAAGGATAGAAAAGAAAAAGTACCTGATCAGGAACAAAAGGTGCAAGTGCTACCTATGTGGAGAAGAAGGCCACTTCGCTAAAGAATGCCCAAACGACAGGCAAAACATAAAAAGAGTAGCCATGTTCGAACAATTGGACCTCCGAGAAGATTATGAAATTATTTCGGTCCAGGAAGGCGAAGATCAGAGCGACGCAATTTACTCAATCTCAGAAGGAGAAGATGTGGAGGATCTTCACCATGGTATACATTCCTTCACTCATAGAATATTCGCCTTAGTAGAAGACAACAGGATATGGTGGATTGGACCTGAATCAGGCTACAAAGCAAGGGTCCAAGTTTCACAAAGACAGGCGGAATGCAGTCACATCTGGCAGATAAATGAAGAATTACCAGCTAACCTAGAGAAATGCATCTGCTGTAAAAGAACCTCACAAAGACGACACAGGAGGCATTGCCCACTATGCCAGCTCACATCCTGTGGAATGTGCAGCATCTACTACTTCAACAAATGGACCCCAGTGGCGATAGAAGAACCCGTGAGGTATGAACCCAAACCAATGCTTCAACAACAGCATGACTACATCAACCATTGTGAAATAGAAATAAGAAAATTGAAGGAAGCACTGGAAATGGAAAAGGAAAAGGCTAAGGAACTTGAAGAGGCCCAAAAACTATTAATCCAAACAGCCCAAGAAAATGTTAAGCTCAAAGAAGAAGTTGAAAAATGGAAGGGAAAGTACTATAAGCTCGAACAGGAAGGCATGGATATGGATAGGCTCAGGATGCAAAGAGTTGATATTCAAAAGGAAATATAATTCCTAAAACTGAAGAAAAAGGAAGAAGTAGAGGAAGCATATGTACTATTAGCAGACGAAGCACAAACAATCCTCGCCACAGAAGCCAGTGAACCTCGGAGGACAAAGAATATGCTCTTCAATCTGAAGGTACAACTCGAGATACCTGGTGCCCCCTTACTAAAGGTAAACGCTATTCTGGACACAGGAGCTACAACATGCCGCATAGATGACAAGGCAGTACCAGAAGAGGCCCTAGAAAAGAATCCATTCCTGGTACACTTCAGCGGCATAACCTCCAAGACCACTGCCAACAAGAAATTAAAAGGAGGAAAAATGACAATTGGGGACAACACTTTCAGAATCCCCTACACGTACTCATTCTCTATGAAGCTCGGGGATGACATTCAGATGATAATAGGCTGCAATTTCATACGAGCCATGCAAGGAGGAGTAAGGATCGAAGGTAACATTGTTACTTGTTATAAAAATCTGACCACAATAGACACCCTCCCATATACCCCAACTACAGTAGCAATTGAAGAACTGGACCTAGAGGAGGACGACTATATTCAGATCCAGGAGGCCGTATACTACTCGGCCCAACCACAGAAAAGTGAGAAAAAATTCAAAGCCTAATTTGGAGGCCTACTGAACAAATTAAAGGCCCAAGGGTATATTGGGGAAAACCCGCTCCAGCATTGGGAAAAGAACAAGGTCATGTGCAAACTGGAGATAAAGAATCCCAACCTCACCATTGAAGACAAGCCCATCAAGCACCTAACGCCACAGGCAAAGGAATCATTTTCAAAACACATAAGGGCACTGCTTGATCTTGGAATAATAAGGCCAAGCTAGAGCAGACACCGGACCACTGCCATCATAGTAAATTCGGGAACCACTATAGATCCGGTCACTGGCCTTGAAAAAAGGGGCAAGGAAAGAATGGTATTTAACTACAGAAGGCTAAATGACATCACAGAAAAGGACCAATGTAGCCTTCCCGGGATTAACACCATCTTAAAAAAGGTCAGCAATAGCAAGATCTATTCCAAATTTGACCTTAAATCTGGTTTTCATTAGGTCGCAATGCACCCGGACTCAATCGAATGGACGGCATTTTGGGTCCCTGACGGCCTGTACGAATGGCTTGCTATGCCATTTGGATTAAAAAATGCTCCAGCTATTTTTCAAAGAAAAATGGACGAATGCTTCAAAGGTACGGAGTAGTTTATAGTAGTATATATAGATGACATCATAGTATTCTCAGAGAATGAAGAAGACCACGCCAGACATCTAACTACAATGCTGGATATATGCCAGAAGAACGGGCTGGTACTAAGCCCAACGAAGATGAAGATCGCAGTACGCAAAATTGAATTCCTTAGGGCAGGGAAAATCAAGAATCAAGCTGCAACCCCACATCATCAAGAAAATCACGAAATTCAAAAATGAAGACCTAACTACAAAGAGAGGCCTTAGGTCATGGTTGGGAATTCTCAACTATGCAAGAAACTACATACCCAATCTTGGAAAGTTACTAGGACCATTATATGCAAAGACAAGCCCTACGGGCGAGAAAAGGATGAATGAGCAAGATTGGAAGCTTATAAGGGAA
Organism: Musa balbisiana; assembly: GCA_004837865.1. Taxonomy (NCBI): domain Eukaryota; kingdom Viridiplantae; phylum Streptophyta; class Magnoliopsida; order Zingiberales; family Musaceae; genus Musa; species Musa balbisiana. Next base: position 22,857 of record PYDT01000177.1, read on the forward strand.
ATAAAAGGAAAGGTCCAAGACCTCCCAGACTTAGAAGTTCCCCCCGAAGACTGCTTCATTATACTAGAAGCAGACGGATGCATGGAAGGATGGGGAGGAGTCTGCAAGTGGAAGAAACAAAAACATGACCCCAAAAACACTGAAAGAGTCTGTGCCTACGCTAGTGGCAAATTCAGCCCAATAAAGTCCACTATAGATGCAGAAATCCATGCAGTAATGAAAACACTTGAGGCCCTAAAGATATACTTCATGGACAAAAAGGAAATCCTGATTCGAACGGACTGCCAGGCCATTATAAGTTTCTTCAACAAATCAGTCCAAAACAAGCCTTCAAGGGTTAGATGGATGGCGTTCGTAGATTATATCACTAGAAGCGGCCCAGAGATCAAGTTCGAGCACATCGAAGGAGCAAGTAATGTCCTCGCTGACTCATTATCCAGACTAATAAATGTTTTACTCCATACAGAATGGCCGGACGAACAGCTGCTCACGTTGATAGGGGCTGCTCAAGAAGTCCAGGCAAAGCCCAACCCAAAGGCAGCAGCCCACCTGAATAAGATAATCCAGAAGGTGACCTGCTTACCCAATATCACGTGGGACTCACCAGTCTCCGAAGAGAGGGAATCCTACTCAATGAGCTGGACACCACCAAAAGAAGACTCCACCAAATACACAAGGAAGCCTCCCGATAAGCTTGCAAGGCACTACAAATGTACAAGGACATCCACGCACTCAAAGTGGAAGAGTACCGGCGGCGAAGCACAGGAAAAGACAATTGGTACAAGGAATGGCTACCAGCTGTCACGCAACAACAGGAGCAATTGGAAAGTGCCTTAGCACTTACACAAAATACCGCCCAGAGGACATCAAGCTTCAGCATCTGAAGGACAAGGCGGGGCCTTATGAGCTGGAGCGCATCAATAAAGCCTTAACTTGGCAGGCAAGTAAGAATCTTTTGGATTGAGCCTCGGGGAGCCGTCCAAAAGTTAGTGGTTTTGTGAATAACAAGGGGCGCACCTGGTTTTACGCCCTTGGTTTTAGAAAGAAAGTACATAGCTGACTCAGAAAAGGATGACGATGGGGGCCAATGACCACCCGATCCTCTTCTCAAGTCTCTATAAATACCTTAGTGGAACTCTTGCAGAGCATCAGTCTACCACTGAAGTTCTACTTGAGTTTAGAAGTTCTCGAGTCCATTTGTAAGCATTTTACACTTTCTCTAGTTCTTTGTGTGTATCATTTCTTTCATATGCACTCTTGTTTTCTATTGCACTTTCTTTAACGAGTTAGAACCCTTACAGATTCTAAGCTTGGGGTTGATCTCTTTAGGGATCAGCCTCCTTGGAACTCTATAGGGGTTCCTTCCTCCAAGTTGCTGCACACAAAGGCTGCAGAAAGATTCATCTATTGTTTATGAAAAGAGGGAGAGAATACATAGCTATTTATAGGGCTTATAAACCCTAACTCCTAATAGGACTCCTACTTCTAACCACTTCTAATAGGACTCCTACTCAAGACTCCTAATAGGACTCCTACTCAAGACTCTTATTCATTTACAACTCTTAATTCTTCTCTAAGAAATAACCTCCAAACCCTAGCCGGCCTCTTTACCTCTTTAATAAGGGTCGACTTAGGTAGGTTTTACATGATGCCCCTATCATTAAGACTCTCCGAGTTAGAGTCCGACTCATCAGCTTAATCCAAATCAGTCTTGTCCTAACAGACCCACCCTCTGCAAATCAGCCTTGTCCTAGTCATCAGCTTAATCCAAATCAGTCTTGTCCTAACAGACCCACCCTCTGCAAATCAGCCTTGTCCTAGTCATCAGCTTAATCCAAATCAGTCTTGTCCTAACAGACCCACCCTCTGCAAATCAGCCTTGTCCTAGTCATCAGCTTAATCCAAATCAGTCTTGTCCTAACAGACCCACCCTCTGCAAATCAGCCTTGTCCTAGTCATCAGCTTAATCCAAATCAGTCTTGTCCTAACAGACCCACCCTCTGCAAATCAGCCTTGTCCTAGTCATCAGCTTAATCCAAATCAGTCTTGTCCTAACAGACCCACCCTCTGCAAATCAGCCTTGTCCTAGTCATCAGCTTAATCCAAATCAGTCTTGTCCTAACAGACCCACCCTCTGCAAATCAGCCTTGTCCTAGTCATCAGCTTAATCCAAATCAGTCTTGTCCTAACAGACCCACCCTCTGCAAATCAGCCTTGTCCTAGTCATCAGCTTAATCCAAATCAGTCTTGTCCTAACAGACCCACCCTCTGCAAATCAGCCTTGTCCTAGTCATCAGCTTAATCCAAATCAGTCTTGTCCTAACAGACCCACCCTCTGCAAATCAGCCTTGTCCTAGTCATCAGCTTAATCCAAATCAGTCTTGTCCTAACAGACCCACCCTCTGCAAATCAGCCTTGTCCTAGTCATCAGCTTAATCCAAATCAGTCTTGTCCTAACAGACCCACCCTCTGCAAATCAGCCTTGTCCTAGTCATCAGCTTAATCCAAATCAGTCTTGTCCTAACAGACCCACCCTCTGCAAATCAGCCTTGTCCTAGTCATCAGCTTAATCCAAATCAGTCTTGTCCTAACAGACCCACCCTCTGCAAATCAGCCTTGTCCTAGTCATCAGCTTAATCCAAATCAGTCTTGTCCTAACAGACCCACCCTCTGCAAATCAGCCTTGTCCACCCTCTGCAAATCAGCCTTGTCCTAGTCATCAGCTTAATCCAAATCAGTCTTGTCCTAACAGACCCACACTCTCCTAGTTACACGATTCATGAATTTTGGGAATTTGATCTTCAAGTCGTCATAGTTCTCCCAAGTGGCATCTTCTGTTGGTAGGTTCACCCACTGTATTAGCACTTCAGTAGTGGGTCTTCGTCGTCGAGTCACGATCCGTTGATCAATAATGTTTGGTGGGTCTGGAGTTCTCCTTGAGTAGTCATATTTGGTGGGTGGCTTTGAGTTGTCTCCAAGCACCTATTTATAACTTTCGTCTGGCTGTCGGTTTGTGGGTGATATTGCATACTCCTTTTCAATTTAGTACCTTGCATATGGAATAACTTTGTCCAAAATCTGCACATGAAGATGCAAGTAGAATTTATCATAAGCACAATGCGTCCTTTATAGTGTAATTCTTTTGAGTCCCAATTGTAATGAGCCACGGAGCTTGATGCTTCTTCCAATTTTTTTATGATTTTACTGGTCTCTGGATCATCCTGCCATTCCATCTTAATATCCTCAAGGAAGTCACTGGTTGGAAGCGAAACGGTCGAAAGTTCAACTTGCTCGACTAGTTGTGAAAGCGCATTTGCAACAACATTTTCTTTCCCCTTTTTGTAAGTTATTTCATAATCAAATCTAAGAAGTTTTGTTACCTATTTTTGCTGCTCGAGGGATGATATCTTTTGCTCCAAAAAGTAATTGAGGCTTTTATAGTCGGTTTTAATTTGAAATCGTCGACCGATCAAGTAGGGTCTCCACCGTGTGCTGCATGCACAATGGCAAGCATCTCCTTATCATATGTTTTGATAGGAGGGAGACAATGTCTTGCTAGTGTATGCGAGTGCTCGACCATCTTGCATGAGAATGGCTTCGATTCCGACTCCAGATGCGTTGGCCTCAATAATGAAGGGTCGGCTGAAATCTTGTAGTGCTAGCACCGGCGTCGTCTTCATGGCTACCTTAAGTTTATCAAAGGCAGCGGAGCCTTTGTCTGACCATTGGAAGATATCTTTTTTTGGTAAGGGAATAAGTGGTGCACTGATCTTTTCATAGTTTTTCATGAACTTGCGATTATAGCCTATTAAACCGATAAAGCCACGTAACAATTTTATGTTCCTCGAGGTCAGCCAGTTTTGCATTGCTCCAACTTTGGAGGGGTCCACTATCACACCTTCCTCTGATATGATATGCCGAAGATATTCCACCTTCTGGTGAAGAAAGCAAAAATTCGTAGTGGCTGTTGTGTATTCAAAAGGTGGTTTTCGGTATGTCTTCTTTGCACACTCATATTTGATGATACCCGGAAAGAAGGTCCAGCTTTATGAAGATTTATGCTCTCTTTCATCTAGCAATTCATCTGCTATTAGAATAGGGTATTTGTCCTTGATGGTTATGCCGTTGAGGGTTCGGTAATCAATGCATATTCGCCATGTTTCGTCCTTCTTTCGTACGAAGAGTACTGGTGAAGAGTAGGGGCTGCAACTTGGCCAAATAACTCCTGTTTCGGGCATCTCTTTTACAATCCTTTCTATTTCATACTTCTGCAGATATGAATGTTGATATAGCCAAGTATTTGCAGGAGGTTTGCCCAGAAGAATTGTATACAATTATCATGCCGACGGGCAAGAGGTAGGTTGTGCGGTTCGTCAAATATATCTAAAAATTCAGCAAGCAAAGAAAGTAGGTTTGGATCTTCAAATTCTATTGGCTCTCCCTTAGTTTGCTGCTCAAGTTGTACCAAAAAGTCACTGCATGCTTTATGCAAAACCTTCTCCGTTTGTTGTGTGCAAATTGTCATTACATCTCCCCCACGTTTCCCGTGTAGAATCACCTGTTTCCCTTTACTGTAAAATCTCAAAATTAGTTTCATAAAATTCCAGAAAACATTACCTAATGTTGTCAACCATTCAATTTTGAGCATAGCCTCATGATCATCAAGAGGGAGGAGGAAGAAATCTGCAATTATCTCTTGGTCTTGTAGTAATAGTTTCTCCCGCGAGTGCCTACGATCACACTTCAAAATCCGTCCGTTGGTGAACTTGACGTCAAACCTACTGTAATACTTGATAGGTAAGGCCATCCGGACAGCAACTTTACTATCTAGGAAGTTATTAGTGCTGCTTGTGTCGATGAGAACAGTGATTGATTATTGTTTGAGAAGGCCTTCAACTTTCATCGTTTGCGGGTTTGAGTAGCCGGCTAGTGCATGTACCATAACTTCGGTCGGTTGTGGCTCTTCTTTTGTATCTTCTTCTTTATTATCAAGGCTCTCTTCTAAATGTTCAATGACCTCTTCTTCTACTGGTTTAATCATAAGAAGTCTCTCTTTTCTACAGCGATGCTCGTGGCTCCACGGCTCTTCGTGGTGCCAACATAACTCCTTTATAGATCGCTCCCGAAGCTCTTCTCTTGTCATCATTTTTGGTACAGGGACTCGGTTGATAGTAGGGGGGGCTGAGGGCTTCTGCATTGCAGGTCGAGAAGTGATCCTAATCCTCCAAGCTTCATGGTTCAATCGCTCCTCTTGATGTCGTGCGAAGGAAATGGCTGCCATAAGCGTGTACGGTTGTCGTGCTTTAACTTCTCCCCGGATCTCTGGCTTCAAGCCCTCAATGAAAGTCCCCAATAGTTATTTTTGAGACCAATCACAAGTTTGATTACCTTTCAAACCTGATTTGGTACTCCTAAACGGTAGAGGTTTGTTGGATCTTCGCTAGTTGTTCGTCAATGTTCTCATAATCGGTTGGTCCGAAGTGGATCAATAGTCTTTCTTTGAATTGTCGCCATGAGAGGACTCCATGAATATATTTAAACTAGTCAAACCACCGTATGGCATCCCTTTCAAGATGTATAGCTGTAATTTCCACCATAGATGCATCTGCAGTTTTATGATACTAAAAATATCGCTCCGCACGCGAGATCCAACCAATCGGGTCTCCTTCTTCCCATCTAGGGAAGTCCACCCTCAAGCGTGGATAGTTGAGGTCAGTCATAGAACCTCCCCTCTCTTAGAAGTCATCTCTTCGGGCTTGGTGCGATTGGTTAGAGCTCTCTCCTTGATGTGATTTCTTCGGGCTTAGTGGTCGGCCCAAACTAAGTTCGGTAAAGAGAGTTCGAATCTTATCCTCTATTCGCGCCTCAAAGGCTTCAAATTTAGCATTGATTGTCTCTTCAGATGCCATACTATATGCCTCCAAACCTGTGATATTAAGATCTCATTTTTGTTGTCGGGTTAAAGGCATGTATAGGTTGAGAGAAGTGATGGTCGTAAGGGTTGGTGGATTGGTGGATGTAGGCAGTGAAGGCTTATTTTGTGGCTGTTTTGGGTGCAGTTTGAGGGTATGGTTTAGTGGAGTTTTAAGGTTGTGGATGAAAGTTTTAAATCTGTGGTAAATAGTAGCAAAGGTTTGATAGAAATTAGTGGAAGTTTATTGCAGAATTGTGTTGTCTTGTAAGAGCAGAATTGTCGTCAAAGAATCAGCGGTTTCTCGATGAAATTTTCACCAAAAACTTGAGAGATTTGAGGAGGGAATTGACAGTAAAATCTCAGTTTATATGACAGCAAAGATATCCAATTTAATCAAGAAAATTTTGGCAGTATAATAGCAGGAAAATTGGTGCAAGTTGCGATAGCAGAATTCTCGTCGAAAAATTTCAACGATTTGCGATGAAAATTTGCAACAACACAAAATCGTTTTTATAGATGAATTCCTTAATCGATCAATCTTAGATGGAAGCCAAGATGATTTATGAAGTGTATAGGAAATTTTGTTCAAAAAATATTGCAAATAGATCGGTTAAGGCAACAATATGTGGCTGAAATTTTCTACAGCATAGATTTTCAATTGTAGCAGATTGGATGTAAAAGATCAGTGGTTTATATTGAGAATTTTTTGATGAAACAAAAGGGAAATCTACTGTTAGGAAGTGTCAAAGCTATTATAAAAATTTCATAGAAATTTGGACAGAAAAAACACAGTAGCAAGATCAAACAAACTATGCTATACGGTTGGAATTTTACAATGTAGATTATCAAGTATAGCAGATTAGACGTAAAAGATCAATGGTTTATATTGAGAATTTTTTGACAAATCCAAAGGGAAATCTACTCTTAGGAAGTTTCAAAGTTGTCACAAAAATTTCATAGAGATTTGGATAGAAAAAATATAGTAGCAAGATCAAACAGTCTATGCTATATGGCTGAAATTCTGCAATGCAATGTATCTTTCGTCGTAGAGATGAAAACTTTACGATAAAAAGTTTATGTAGCAATATAGGAATAATTTTTTTTTTGGATTTTTGAATAAAGATAACTAAATTACAGCAGTAGTAAGGTAGGAAACCAGAACCTGTTACAATTCACGGGGAGATCAAAAGATGATCTGCGGTGGTGGAGATGACAGCGGAATTTGGTGACGATCTTTTAAGCAATTGTGGGAATTGCTTTGGACGGCTGTGGAGGGATGATGGATGGCTGTGGAAGGGCAGCAAGATGCCAAGAATGCTGCTTTGATATTAAGTGTTAGAACTCTTACAGATTCTAAGCTTGGGGTTGATCTCTTTAGGGGATCAGCCTCCTTGGAACTCTATAGGGGTTCCTTCCTCCAAGTTGCTGCACAAAGGCTGCAGAAAAGATTCATCTATTGCTTATGAAAAGCGGAGGAATATATAGCTATTTATAGGGCTTCTAAACCCTAACTCCTAATAGGACTCCTACTTCTAACCAACTCCTAATAGGACTCCTACTCAAGACTCCTAATAGGACTCCTACTCAAGACTCTTATTCCTTTACAACTCCTAATTCTTCTCTAAGAAATAACCTCCAAACCCTAGCCGGCCTTTTCACCTCTTTAATAAGGGTCGGCTTAGGTAGGTTTTACATGAATGCCCCTATCAATTAGGACTCTCCTAGTTAGAGTCCTAACAGATATCTTTTGCTCTAAAAAGTACTTGTGGCTTTTATAGTGGGTTTTAATTTGAAATCGTCAACCGATCAAGTAAGGTCTCCACCTCGTTGTTGTTGCACAATGGTGAGCATCTCCTTATCATATGTTGACATGTTTTGATGTGAGGGAGATAATGTCTTGCTAGTGTATGCGAGTGGTCAACCATCTTGCATGAGAATGGCTCCAATTCTGACTCTAGATGCGTTGGCCTCAATAATGAAGGGTCGACTGAAATATGGTAATGCCAGCACCGGCGTCGTCGTCATGGCTGCCTTAAGTTTGTCGAAGGCAGTGAAGGCTTTGTCCAATCATTGGAAGACATCATTTTTTAATAAGGAAGTAAGTGGTGCACTGATCTTTCCATAGTTTTTCATGAACTTGCGGTAGTAGCCTGTTAAACCCAGAAAGTCATGTAGCAATTTTATGTTCCTCGGGGTCGGCCAGTTCTGCATTGCTTTTATTTTGGTAGGGTCTACTACCACATCTTCCTCTAATATGATATGCCCAAGATATTCTACCTTCTGGTGAAGAAAGCAAAAATTCATAATGGTCGTTGTATGTTCAAAAGGTGGTTTTCGGTATGTCTTCTTTGCACACTCATATTTGATGATACCCGGATCGAAGGTCCAGCTTTGTGAAGATTTGTGCTCCCTTTCATCTAACAATTCATCTGCTATTAGAATAGGGTATTTTTCCTTGATGGTTATGCCGTTGAAGGTTCGGTAATCAATACACATTCGCCATGTTTCGTCCTTCTTTCGTACGAAGAGCACCGATGAAAAGTAGGGGTTGAAACTTGGCCAAATAACTCATATTTCGGGCATCTCTTTTATAATCCTTTCTATTTCATCCTTCTGCAGATATGAATGTTGATATAGCCAAGTATCTGCAGGAGATTTGCCCAGAAGAATCGGTATACAATGATCATGCCAATAGGCAAAAAGTAGGTTGCGTGGTTCGTCAAATATATTTGAAAATTCAGCAAGCAAAGGAAGTAGGTTTGGATCTTCAAATTCTATTAGCTCTCTCTTATTTTGCTGCTCAAGTTGTACCAAAAATCCGCTGCATGCTTTATGCAAAACCTTCTCCATTTGTTGTGTGCAAATCGTCATTACGTCGCCCCCACGTTTCCCGTGTAGAATCACCTGTTTCCCTTTACTGTAAAATCTCAAAATTAGTTTCATAAAATTTTAGGAAACATTACCTAATGTTGTCAACCATTCAATTTTGAGCATAGCCTCATGATCATCAAGAGGGAGGAGGAAGAAATATGCAATTATCTCTTGGTCCTACAGTAACAGTTTCTCCCACGGGCGCCTTCGATCACACTTCAAAATCTGTCCGTCGATGAACTTGACGTCAAACCTACTGTAATACTCAATAGGTAAGGCCATCCGGATAGCAACTTTACTATCTAGGAAGTTACTAGTGCTGCCCATGTCGATGAGAATAGTGATCGATTGTTGTTTGAGAAGGCCTTCAACTTTCATCGTTTGCGGGTTAGAGTAGCCGGCTAGTGCGTGTATCGCAACGTCGGTTGGTTGTGGCTCTTCTTCCACATCTTCTTCTTCATGTTCAAGGCTCTCTTTTGGATGTTCATACCCCTACTAGTTTAATCATAAGAAGTCTTCCTTTTCTACAGTAATGCTCACGGCTCGACGGCTCATCGCGGTGCCAACATAACTCCTCCGTAAATCGCTCCCGAAGCTCTTCTCTTGTCATCATTTTTGGTGCAGGGACTCGGTTGATAGTAGGGGGGGTGAGGGCTTTAGTATTGCAGGTCGAGGAGTGATCCTAGTCCTCCGGACTTCATGGTTCAATCGCTCCTCTTGAAGTCATGCGAAAGAGATGGCTGCCATAAGCGTGTATGGTTGTCGCATGTTAGAACCCTTGCAGATTCTAAGCTTGGGGTTGATCTCTTTAGGGGTTCGGCCTCCTGGAACTCTATAGGGGTTCCTTCCTCCAAGTTACTGCTCGAAGGCTGCAGAAAATATTCATCTATTGCTTGTGAAAAGATGAGGAATACATGGCTATTTATAGGGTTTCTAAACCCTAACTCCTAATAGGACTCATACTTCTAACCAACTCCTATTTATGGTGGTTAATTCTTCTCTAAGAATTAACCACCATACCTTAGCTGGCCTCTTTACCTCTTTATTAGGGGTCGGCTTAGGTAGGTTTTACATGAATGTCCCTCTCAATTAGGACTCTCCTAGCTAGAGTCCTAACAGACCCGCCCTCTTCAAATCAGTCTTGCCCTCAAGGCTGAGATTCCATGAACTCAGGAAACCGGGTCTTCAGCTCATCATATGGTTCCCATGTGGCATTTTCAAGCGGTAAATTATTCCAATGCACTAGTACTTCATTAGAGGGACGTCGGTGACGCATCACGATCCTGCGATCGAGGATGACTTGTGGTTGGGCTTGAATAACTCCATCCTCAGTGGTGTTGGGCAGTTGGATTTGGGGTGACTCGTGTTCTCCCAACTTAGGCTTCAGGCATGACATGTGGAAGACAGGGTGAATTTTGCCATCCTCAGGCAATTTAAGTCTATATGCCACGGCTCCAATACGCTCTGTGATCTGATAGGGCCCATAAAAACATGGGGATAGCTTCATGGAGGCTCGAGTTTTGATGGAGAGTTGCTTGTATGGCTATAGGCGAAGATAAACCCAATCTCCTACTGAAAATTCTCATTTGCTTCGTCATGTGTCGGCTTGCTGCTTCATTCTGGCTTGAGCGGTAGAGAGATTATCCTTTAATAGCTGTAGGAGTTTGTCTCTGTCAATCAATTCTTGATCAACCTAATCTACCTTGGCCGAGCCAATTACATACTTTGAAATCATAGGGGCTGGCCGACCATACAATGCTTCATAAGGGGTACATTTTGTAGATGAATGATATATAGTATTATACCACCATTCGGCCTAGGGAAGCCATTTCGCCCACTCTTTTGGTCGATCACTGGTGTAACACCGAAGGTACGTCTCTAAACACCTGTTTACCACCTTTGTTTGGCCGTCAGTTTGTGGATGATATGCTGTGCTCATCTTGAGTTTGGTGCCTTGTAACTGAAATAACTCGATCCAAAATTTACTGGTGAAGATCTTGTCATGATCACTTACAATAGACCTTGGCATCCCATGTAGTTTAACAATATTTTCTATGAAAATCTGGGCAATACTAGCAGTAGTGTAGGGATTTCTCACAGCACAAAAATGAGCATATTTCGTAAGTCGATCAACCACCACAAGAATTGTACTTTTACCTTTGGAAGGTGGTAGCCCTTCGATGAAGTCCATGGATATGTCAGTTCACACTGAGTCCGATATGGGTAGTGGTTGTAGCTTCCCTGGATTTGCCACTGTTTCACCCTTGTGCTGTTAACATACATCACATTGTGCCACATATTCAGCAATAATATTTTTCATCCCTCTCCAATAAAAATTTTGCTTCACTCTTTTGTAGGTTCTTAGAAATCCGGAGTGCCATGCTAAAGGTGTGGAGTGCATTTCATGCAGGATAATTGTGATGCAAGGGGAGTCAAGTATAAGCACAATGCGACCTTTGTAGCGTAGATCCCTCGAATCCCAAGTGTAGTGGGCTATTGCATTTGGATCCTCCTCCAATTTTTTTATAATGTTGCTAATCTCTAGATCCTTCTTCCATTCTTCCCTAATGTCTTCAAGGAGGCTGGTGGTAGGAAGGGAGATGGTTGAAACCTTAGCTTGCTCAGGTAATCGTGAGAGTGCATCTACAACAATATTTTCTTTCTCCTTTTTATAAATAATTTCATAATCGAATCCAAGAAGTTTAGTTACCCATTTTTGTTACTCAGGGGATGATATCTTTTGCACCAAAAAGTATTTGAGACTTCTATGGTCGGTTTTAATTTGAAATCGCCAGCTAATCAGGTAGGGTCTCCACCTTATTACTGTATGCACAATGGCTAGCATCTCCTTATCATATACTGACATATTTTGATGGGAGGGAGACAATGTCTTGCTACTATATGCGAGTGGTCGACCATCTTGCATGAGAACGGCTCCAATTCCGACTCCAAATGCGTCGGCCTCAATGATGAAGGGTCGGCTGAAATCTGGTAGTGCTAGCACCGGCGTCATTGTCATGGCTGCCTTAAGTTTGTCGAAGGCAGCGGAGGCTTTGTCCGACCATTGGAAGACATCTTTTTTCAATAGAGATGTGAGGGGTGCACTGATCTTTCCATAGTCCTTAACAAATTTTCGGTAGTAGCCCGTTAGTCCAAGGAACCCACGTAGTAATTTCACGTTTGTAGGTTTCGGCCAGCCTTGCATTGTCTCAATTTTTGTTGGGTCTACCGCCACCCCTTCTTTTGATATTATATGCTCAAGATACTCTACTTTTTGCTGGAGAAAGCTGTACTTTGGTTGCTTAACAAAAGAGTATTCTCCCGAAGGATCGTCAAAACAATCCGTAAATGCTGAAAGTGACTCTCAAGAGAAGAGCTATAAATGAGAATATCATCGAAAAATACCAACACAAATTTGTGAAGAAAGCTCCGAAAAATATCGTTCATGAGACTTTGAAAGGTTGAAGGAGCATTAGTGAGTCCAAAAGGCATTACTAAGAATTCATAATGGCCATCATGTGTGCGGAATGCAGTTTTTGGAAAGTCGTCTTCACATACTCGAATTTGGTGGTAACCGGATCGAAGGTCTAACTTCGTGAAGACTCGAGCTCCTTTTAATTCATCAAGAAGTTCATCCACCACTGGTATTGGGTACTTGTCCTTGATAGTGATGCTATTTAAAGCTCGGTAGTCGATGCACATCTACCAAGTTCCGTCCTTCTTGTGTACAAGTAGCACCGGTGAGGAATAGGGGCTACAACTTGGTCGAATCACTCTTGTTTCAAGCATCTCCTTTACGATCTTTTCAATTTCATCCTTTTGGAGGTGAGGATATCGGTACGATCGAGTGTTCGCTGGTGGCTTGCCCAGAAGGATTGGAATCCGATGGTCATGTTGCCGAGAAGGAGGAAGACCGCGTGGTTCAGCAAAAATGTCAACAAATTTAGCAAGAAATTGGGCAAGATTTTGATCTTCAATCTCTATTTTCTTCCCCTTTAGTTGCTACTGGAGATGCATCAAAAAGCCACCATTTACCTTGTGCAAAACTTTCTCCATTCGTTGGGTTGAAACGGTGGTTACGTTGCTTCCGCGCTTCCCGTGTAGGATGATCTGTTTGCCTTTGCGGTAGAATTTCATAATTAACTTGGAAAAGTTCCAAGAGACATCACCTAGTGTAGTCAGCCATTCTATGCCAAGTACGGCCTCATAGTCATCAATTGGTAGGAGGAAGAAGTCGGTCATAATTTCTTGGTCTTGCAGCAATAGTTTCACCTGCGGGCATCTTTGCTCGCACTTTAGGATTCTGCCATCAGCAACCTTTACATCGAACTTGCTGCAACCTTCTATATGTAGTGCCATCCGAACAGCAACCTTACTATTTAGGAAGTTATTAGTGCTGCCCATGTTGATGAGAACAGTGATCGGTTGTTGTTTGAGAAGGCCTCCAACTTTCATTGTTTGCGGGTTGGAGTAGCCGGCTAATGCGTGTACCGTAACATCGGTTGGTTGTGGCTCTTCTTCCACATCTTCATTATATTCAAAGCTCTCTTCTGGATGTTCAATGACCTCTTCTTCTACTAGTTCAATCATAAGAAGCCTCCCTTTTCTACAGCGATGCTCGCGGCTCCACGGCTTGTCGTAATGCCAACATAACCCCTTCGCAGATAACTCCCGAAGCTCTTCTCTTGTCAACCTTTTTGGTGCAGGTGCTCGGTTAATAGTATGGGGGGCTGAGGGCTTTAGTATTGCAGGTCGAGGAGCGATCCTAGTCTTCTGGGCTTCATGGTTCAATCGCTCATCTTGAAGTTGTGTGAAAGAGATGGCTGCCATAAGCTTGTATGATTGTCGTGCTTTAACTTCTCCCCGGATCTCCGGCTTCAAGCCCTCAATGAAGGTCCCCAATAGCTATTTTTTGGACCAATCACGAGTTTGATTAGATAATCTTTCAAACCTGGTTTGGTATTCCTGAATGGTGGAGGTTTGTCGGATCTTTGCTAGTTGTCTGTCAATGTTCTCATAATCGGTTGGTCCGAAGCGGATTAGCAGTCCTTCTTTGAATTGTCGCCATGAGAGTACTCCATGAGTGTGTTCAAACTAGTCAAACCATTGTATAGCATCCCCTTCAAGATGTATAGCTGCAATTTCCACCATAGATGCGTTCATGATTTTGTGGTACTGAAAATATCGCTCTACATGCGATATCCAACCAATCGGGTCTCCTTCTTCCCATCCAGGGAAGTCCACCCTCATGCGTGGATAGTTGAGGTCAGTCATAGAACCTTCCCTCTCTTGGAAGTCATCTCTTCGAGCTTGGTGCGATTGGTTAAGCTCTCTCCTTGATGTGATTTCTTCGGGCTTAGTGGTCGGCCCAAACTGAGTTCGGTAAAAATAGTCCGAATCTTATCCTCTATTCGTGCCTCGAAGGCTTCAAATTTAGCATTGATTACCTCTTCAGATGCCATACTATATGCCTCCAAACCTGCGATATTAATATCTCTCTTTTGTTATCGGGTTAAAGGCATGTATAGGTTGAGAGAAGTGATAGTCGTAAGGGTTGATAGATTGGTGGATGTAGGCTACGATTTAGGCTTATTTTGTGGCTGTTTTGGGTGCAGTTTGAGGGTGTGGTTTAGTGAAGTTTTAGGGCTGTGGATGAAAGTTTTAGATTTGTGGTAGATGGCAGCAAAGGTTTGATAGAAATCAGTGGAAGTTTGCTGGAGAATTGTGTTGTCTTGTAAGAGCAGAATTGTCGTCGAAGAAACAACAGTTTCTCGACGAAATTTCCACCAAAAACTGTTGCAATTCACAGGGAGATCAAAGAATGATCCGTGATGGTGGAGATGATGGTGGAATTTGGGCGATGATCTTTTAAGCAATTGTGGGAATTGCTTTGGGTGGCTGTGGAGAGATGATGGATGGCTGTGGAAGGGCAGCGAGACGCCAAGAATGCTGCTCTGATACCAAGTGTTAGAACCCTTGCAGATTCTAAGCTTGGGGTTGATCTCTTTAGGGGATTAGCCTCCTGGAACTCATAGGGGTTCCTTCCTCCAAGTTGCTGCTCAAAGGCTGTAGAAAATATTCATCTATTGCTTGTGAAAAGATGAGGAATACATGGCTATTTATAGGGTTTCTAAACCCTAACTCCTAATAGGACTCCTACTCAAGACTCCTACTTCTAACCAACTCCTAGTTCTTCTCTAAGAATTAACTACCATACTTTAGCTAGCCTCTTTACCTCTTTATTAGGGGTCGGCTTAGGTAGGTTTTACATGAATGTCCCTCTCAATTAGGACTCTCCTAGCTAGAGTCCTAACATCGCGCTTTAACTTCCCCTCGGATCTCCGGCTTCAAGCCCTCAATGAATGTCCCTAATAGCTGTTTTTCGGACCAATCACGAGTTTGATTAGATAATCTTTCAAACCTAGTTTGGTACTCCTGAATGGTGGAGGTTTGTCGGATCTTTGCTAGTTGTCCATCAATGTTCTCATAATCGGTTAGTCCGAAGCGGATTAGCAGTCCTTCTTTGAATTATCGCCATAAGAGTACTCCATGAGTGTGTTCAAACCAGTCAAACCACTGTATGGCATCCCCTTCAAGATGTATAGCTGTAATTTCCACCATATATGCATCTGCAGTTTTATAATACCAAAAATATCTCTCCGCATGTGAGATCCAACCAATCGGGTCTCCTTCTTCCCATCTAGGGAAGTCCACCCTCATACGTGGATAGTTGAGGTCAGTCATAGAACCTCCCCTCTCTTGGAAATCATCTCTTCGGGTTTGGTGCGATTGGTTAGAGCTCTCTCCTTGATGTGATTTCTTCGGGTTTGGTGGTCGGTCCAAACTGAGTTCGGTAAAGAGAAGAGTGTTAGAATCTTATCCTTCATTCGTGCCTCCAAGGCTTCGAATTTAGCATTGATTGCTTCCTTAGATGCCATAGTATATGCCTCTAAATCTGTGATGTTAAGATCTTTCTTTTGTTATCGGGTTAAAGGCAAGTATAGGTTAAGAGAAGTGATAGTCGAAAGGGTTGGTGGATTGGTGGATGTAGGCTGCGGTTTAGCCTTGTTTTGTGGCTGTTTTGGGTGCAGTTTGAGGTTGTGGTTTGATAGAGATTTAGGGCTATGGATGAAAGTTTTAGATCTGTGGTAGATGGTGACAATGGTTTGATAGAAATCAGTGGAAGTTTGCTATAGAATTGTGTTGTCTTGTAAGAGCAGAATTATCATCGAAGAAACAGCGGTTTCTCGACGAAATTTCCACCAAAAATATGAGAGATTTAAGGAGGGAATTGACAGCAAAATCTCAATTTATATGACAGCAAAGATGTCTAATTTAATCAAGAAAATTTTGACAGTATAATAGCAAGGAAATTGGTGCATGTTGCGATAGCATAATTTTCATCGAAAAATTTCAACGGTTTGCGACGAAAATTTGCAGCAACACAAAATCGTTTTTAGAGATGAATTCCTCAATAGATCAATCTTAGATAGAAGCCAAGATGATCTATGAAGTGTATAAGAAATTTCATTTAAAAAAGATTGCAAATAGATCGGTTAAGGCAACAATATGTGATTGAAATTTTCTGCAGCACAGATTTTCAAGTATAGCAGATTGGATGTAAAAGATTAGTGGTTTATATTGAGAACTTTTTGATAAAACAAAAGGAAAATATACTATTAGAAGTGTCAAAGCTATCATAAAAATTTCATAGAGATTTGAGCAGAAAAAACATAGTAGCAAGATCGAACAAATTGTGCTATGCGGTTGGAATTTTTTACAGTGCAGAATTTCAAGTATAGCAGATTAGACGTAAAAGATCAATGGTTTATATTGAGAATTTTTTGACAAATCCAAAGGGAAATCTGCTGTTAGGAAGTTTTAAAGTTGTCATAAAAATTTTGTAGAGATTTGGATAGAAAAAATATTGTAGCAAGATCAAACAGACTGTGCTATGCGGTTGCAATGTATCTTTCATCGTAGAGATGAAAACTTTGCGACGAAAAGTTTATGCAGCAATATAGGAACATGTTTTATTTTTTGGACTTTTGAATAAGGATAACTAAATTACAGCAGTAGTAAGCTACGAAACCAGAACCTGTTGCAATTCACGGGGAGATCAAAAAATGATCCCCGATGGTGGAGATGACGGTAGAATTTGGTGACGATCTTTTAAGCAATTGTGGGAATTGCTTTGGGTGGCTGTGGAGAGATGATGGATAGCTGTGGAAGGGCAGCGAGACTCCAAGAACGTTGCTCTGATACCAAGTGTTAGAACCCTTATAGATTCTAAGCTTGGGGTTGATCTCTTTAGGGGATCGGCCTCCTGGAACTCTATAGGGGTTCCTTCCTCCAAGTTGCTGCTCAAAGGCTACAGAAAATATTCATCTATTCCTTAATGAAAAGAGGAGGAATACATGGCTATTTATAGGGCTTCTAAACCCTAACTCCTAATAGGACTCCTACTTCTAATCAACTCCTAATAGGACTCCTACTCAAGACTCTTATTTCTTTACAACTCCTAATTCTTTTCTAAGAAATAACCTCCAAACCCTAACCGGCCTCTTCATCTCTTTAATAAGAGTCGGCTTAAGTAGGTTTTACATTAATGCCCCTATCAATTAGGACTCTCCTAGCTAGAGTCCTAACACAAACCTATTGTAATACTCGATAGGTAAGGCCATCCGGATAGCAACTTTACTATCTAAGAAGTTATTAGTGTGGCCTGTGTCGATGTGAATAGTGATCAATTATTGTTTGAGAAGACCTTCAACTTTCATTGTTTGCGGGTTTGAGTAGCCGGCTAATGCATATACCATAACTTCGGTCGGTTGTGGCTCTTCTTCTGCATCTTCTTCTTCATTATCAAGGCTCTTTTCTAGATGTTCAATGACCTCTTCTTCTATTGGTTTAATCATAAGAAGTCTCTCTTTTCTATAGTGATGCTCGCAGCTCCACGGCTCGTCGCGGTGACAACATAACTCCTTCGTAGATCGCTCCTGAAGCTCTTCTCTTGTTATCATTTTTGGTGCAGGGACTCGGTTGATAGTAGGGGGGGCTAAGGGCTTCTGCATCGCAGGTCGAGAAGCGATCCTAGTCCTTCGAGCTTCATGGTTCAATTGCTCCTCTTGATGTCGTGCGAAAGAGATAGCTGCCATAAGCGTGTACGGTTATCGTGCTTTAACTTCTCCCCGGATCTCCGGCTTCAAGCCCTCAATGAAGTTCCCTAATAGCTGTTTTTGAGACCAATTATGAGTTTGATTAGATAACATTTCAAACCTGGTTTGGTACTCCTGAACGGTAGAGGTTTGTCGGATCTTTGCTAGTTGTTCGTCAATGTTCGCATAATCGGTTGGTCCGAAGCGGATCAATAGTCCTTCTTTGAATTGTCACCATGAGAGGACTCCATGAGTATACTTAAACCAGTGAAACCACTGTATGGCATTCCCTTTTGTTAGGATCAGAGTGGCACTAAGAGGGGGGGGTGAATTAGTGCAGCAGATTAAAATGTAGGTTTTGGAAAATCTTTCATACGATAAAAATCAAACTCGAAAGTGCTTAACTTGAAAGCGTGTTCGTAAAGGTGTGCAGCAAAAGTAATGGGGAAGTAAAGCACGTATGAAGGTTTGCAGTAAGGTAAATAGCAATAAGTAAATGCAAATTAGAGAACACGCCAATTTTAAAGTGGTTCGGTCAAAATGACCTAACATCCACTTGCGAAGCCTTCTTCGATGAGGCTCCCAACTTCCACTAGCAAATCACTTTGAAGAGGAAGGACAAATACCCCTCTTACAACCTTTTACAAGTGGTTCACACTCTCACAAAGTTTCAATGAGAAAGAAGGAGGTGAACACTCAAGCAATTGAAAATAAGACTTGCTAAGGCTTTGCTAAGACCTTTTTTTTCACTCTATTGCTTCTAAAAAGTTGTAATCTCTGTTGAGAATTGAGGGGTATTTATAGGCCTCAAGAGGATTCAAATTTGGGCTCCAAAATTTGAATTCTCTTCGGTTCCCGAAGCTAGCGGTGCCACCGCTTGTCAGTTCTAACACTAACAGTGTACTGGGCGGTGCCACCGCCCAGTCCAGCGGTGCCACCGCCTAGCTCTTCGGGTGCTGGGCGGTGCCACCGCTTGGCTCTCGGGTGCTGGGCGGTGCCACCACCTACACTATTTCATCTCACTAGTTGGGCTCCAAACTTGGCCCAAACCAGTCCGAACTTGGGCCCAATTGGCCCTTACTTGGGTTATAAGATTAATACCTAATCCTAACCCTAATTAACATACTAACTACGAATTTAAAGACATTTCCTAAGCTATTACAAATTCTGCAAGTCAAGACTTCTTCCGACGAGCTTTCGGCAAACTTTCGGCGGTCTTCTGATAAACTCTCGGAAACCATTCTACGGACTTCCATCAAGCTTCTAGACTTCACGATTTAATCTTGGCGAGTTCCGACGAGCTTCTTCGGCAAGCTACGATCTTTCTCGGCGAGCTTTGCGAACTTCCGACGAGCTTCCGAAAACCCTTCGGCAAGCTCCCTACTCATTCTCGGCTAGTTCCGGCAGCATTCTCGATGAACCTTCGGACTTCCATCGGACCCTCGAACTCCCAACAAATCCTTCGCGCTTGACTCCGGCACTTTGTTTCGCTTTATGTCTTCATCATTATCGTAGTTAATCCTGCACACACAAGCCAAAAATCTACTCTGATCTAGACAATTATTACAATGCGAATTGATATTCTGTTGCCCGGCACGTCATTGGTTGGCGCATCGTCCGATTCTTCAGCACATCGTCCTCTCTTGTGGCTTGTTGCCCAATCGGCGGTTGACCTCTGCAACCCCGATATCCTTGGTGCAATTCCGCTCTCCTTGCCCCGATGCCCGACGTCCGAAGCCTTCTGCTGTCCAATATCCTAATGTGATCTCCTCCGGTGCAACGTCAATTCCTCCTGCGTCAACTGTCTAATCCTGATCAAGTAGACCTGTATCACTCAAAATACAGTTAAACATGTAAACACAATCAATTAGTTTCATCATCAAAATATGAGATTCAACAATCTCCCCCTTTTTGATGATGACAACTAATTGATGACTAACGGAGTTAACCTTAACTCCCCGGAGTTTAACCAAACTCCCCCATCAATATGCCATTGATAGAAACTCTTGGATTCAAAAATCCAAGCAACATGTCATGATCAAATCATGCATGTTATCAACTTACTTCTCCCCCTTTGTCATCAACAAAAAGGAGAAGTCCCAACTCTTATGTGTTTAGAGATATGAGTTCTAATCATTGTATAATAAACATAGTATCTCATTTTATCATCATGCAATTTGGTAATTAAAGATGTGCAAGTTTAGCATGTTTACTTTTCTTAAGACAGCAACTGTTTGCTTCTCTTTAGACTACAAGCTAGCAATTTTTCCGATATGCAAGTTTTGCTACATACAAGCTAGCAAAAATTTCGAAAGCAAATGCAAGATAGCTTTCTTGTGTAAGCCCATGATTCTTGCTTCCTATTGTAATTTGTAAGTTTTTGAAATATCCAAGTTCAACACATTGCATAATTAACATAATCTCCTAGTTTTATCATTATGCAATTTTGCTATCATCATAGATATGCAAGGTAGTATGATAGCAATTTCTATAACATACAAGCTAGCAAATTTTATAATATTTTTAGAACATGCAAGCTAGCAGTTTTGAGATGTTCAAGAAAGCAACCCTTGCTTCTTAAAATATACAAGTTTGCTAGATGTGCACGTTAGCATGTTTTGCTTATTGAGATAGGCAAGATAGTGATGTTCAAGAAGATAACTTTTGCTTCTTGAAATAAGCAAGTTAGCAATCTTTGCTACTTAAGATAGGCAAGCAAGCAATCAAGTTTTTGCATCTTCTTGACTTGTGCAAACTAGCTATCTCCCCCTTTGTCATTGTCAAAAAGAAGGGAAGACCCTTTACATCAATTATGACAAAGGTAAGTATCAATCTTATTTGTGCATCATTATATTTTCAAATTAGAATATGCACATTTTCAAAAACCTTATATTTCATTCATGCACGATATTGAATAAATCGATCAACATTATGAGGATATCATACATGATACTAAAATTTTTAACTATTTATAAACATTTTGATCATGATACCAAACATTCATCATTTAGAGCATTCATGACACAAAACATTAAATCAACATTTCTAATACATCATTTTAGCAACAACTCATAGTATTTTAAATCATGATTTACATCATATGCAATACATCACATCATAATTAGAAAGCATAAGTATTGCATGCATCATTGTAAATCATAAATGTTTCATATTATGATGGTATCAACTTGTCAAATTATATCCTACTATGCATGATCAAAACTTTTCATTTGTATGCATCAAAATAATATCAAGAGTATTTCGTGCATATTATCAAATCATCATTTATAATTATATCAATATTCCAATCATTATTTCAGTCTACACATCATGAGATCAATAAATTTGCATTATAGACAATCTCATGTTTTATCATTCATATTATTTCAATCATTGTTTCAATCATTACTATAACTCATCATGCACAAAATATAAAATCATCTAACATGATTCAAACATTTATTTTCAAAATATTTATCACTATTTTCATGTATGATAATAAAGTATTCATGATATCGAACATTAAATCAATATTTTTAAGTATTAATCTCTTCATGATTGTTGGTACCAAACATTTATCATTTAAAGCATTCATAATACACATCATATGCAATACATCACATACATCATCATAATAAAAAGCATTTGCATCATTTCAAATCATAAACATTTCAAATCATCATGGTATTAATCTATCAAATTGCATCCTACAAGCATGATCATAACTTTTTCCCATTTTATCATTGTAAACAAGAAAGAATAAGAGAAGAACAAAATAGTGCAAAATATTTCAATTGTTTCAAGGCATACAAGCCATAAATCCAATGGCATCATGTCATGAAAGATAAGACCTCTTGAATTACAAAAGACATGATTCATTTTGTCAAATCTCTTCTTTTTATAAATAACAAAAATTGTAGGTGTACAAAGAAGATATTGTGATTAAAAAAAAATCAAGTAGTAAATCCAAGAAATCAAGATCATAATTTGAATACAAACTCATTCAAATTCAAATCGTCAAATTTATCAAAATCTCAACATTACTTTCAAGAGATTCAAAATGGTATACATAGATTTATCATAATAATCATCAAGATCAATAAGATAGAGAAAAACATTTTTTTAAGAAAAAAAATATTTTCCTCTTTTTAGTTGTTTCAATTCATATGATTTTATTTCATTTATGCCAAATAAAAACATGTATCATATTTAAAACCGAAAGTGTAAGATTTATTACAATAAAGATCAATAAAGCACTTTCATTTTGATAAAAATCAATAATACGTAAATCACAAGATTCATTATCATATTTTCAAATTGCACAATTTCAAAACTATACCTTTCATTTTTCATGCATGATACAAATAAATCAATCATCATTATGAGCATATTATATATGATATTCAAGCATTCATGATACATTATTTTAGCAACATGATCATAGCTTTTCAAATGATAGTATCTAAATGTCAAAATTCATTACATCCTATCATGCATGATAATTAACTTCTCATATGTATTTCATGCATAATTTCATTCTCACATTAGGAATATCAAGAAGAATTAATTGGGTGATGAGATGAATATTTTCATGAATACAAGCAATTGCATAAAAATCATATCATGAAGGATTAGAATATGTGTATGCCAAAAGGCATGATTTCTTTTTGAAGAACCTCCTCATAAATAATCAAAAGAAAATCTTAGGAGATTGATTAAAGAAAAATCTTGATTCATAATACACATCATATGCAATACATCACATACATCATCATAATAAAAAGCATTTGCATCATTTCAAATCATAAACATTTCAAATCATAAACATTTCAAATCATAAACATTTCAAATCATAAACATTTCAAATCATCATTTATAATTATATCAATATTCCAATCATTATTTCAGTCTACACATCATGAGATCAATAAATTTGCATTATAGACAATCTCATGTTTTATCATTCATATTATTTCAATCATTGTTTCAATCATTACTATAACTCATCATGCACAAAATATAAAATCATCTAACATGATTCAAACATTTATTTTCAAAATATTTATCACTATTTTCATGTATGATAATAAAGTATTCATGATATCGAACATTAAATCAATATTTTTAAGTATTAATCTCTTCATGATTGTTGGTACCAAACATTTATCATTTAAAGCATTCATAATACACATCATATGCAATACATCACATACATCATCATAATAAAAAGCATTTGCATCATTTCAAATCATAAACATTTCAAATCATAAACATTTCAAATCATAAACATTTCAAATCATCATTTATAATTATATCAATATTCCAATCATTATTTCAGTCTACACATCATGAGATCAATAAATTTGCATTATAGACAATCTCATGTTTTATCATTCATATTATTTCAATCATTGTTTCAATTCATATGATTTTATTTCATTTATGCCAAATAAAAACATGTATCATATTTAAAACCGAAAGTGTAAGATTTATTACAATAAAGATCAATAAAGCACTTTCATTTTGATAAAAATCAATAATACGTAAATCACAAGATTCATTATCATATTTTCAAATTGCACAATTTCAAAACTATACCTTTCATTTTTCATGCATGATACAAATAAATCAATCATCATTATGAGCATATTATATATGATATTCAAGCATTCATGATACATTATTTTAGCAACATGATCATAGCTTTTCAAATGATAGTATCTAAATGTCAAAATTCATTACATCCTATCATGCATGATAATTAACTTCTCATATGTATTTCATGCATAATTTCATTCTCACATTAGGAATATCAAGAAGAATTAATTGGGTGATGAGATGAATATTTTCATGAATACAAGCAATTGCATAAAAATCATATCATGAAGGATTAGAATATGTGTATGCCAAAAGGCATGATTTCTTTTTGAAGAACCTCCTCATAAATAATCAAAAGAAAATCTTAGGAGATTGATTAAAGAAAAATCTTGATTCATAATAAAATTTCATATATCAAATATCGAGAAATCAATATGATGATTCATAAAAAAAATATCACAAGTAATATTCAAGAGAAAATTCATCATTCATTTTCAATTCATTCAATTTGTCAAATCAACATTTCTTGAGTATGCATGATATCAAAACATGGTTTCAAATCTTCAACATATAACATGTATAAATTTAAAAATTGACAGGAGAGGGAAAGAGAAGGTACAAAGATTTCAACCATCGCATAAACAAATGAAGGATCAATTCATGAATCCAAAATTCCATGAATCATTTCGACAAATCTCCTTTTAAATAATCAAAATGATCATCAAAGAAAATCTCATGTTATTCCAAGAAATCAAGATCATGATTTTGATAAAACTCATTTCAAATTTAAATCATCAAAATCATTTTTAAGGTTCACAAAATTCATAACATAAATAGATTCATGATTTCATTGAAAATATATTTTCTCCCTTTTTTAAGTGTTTCATTTTAAGTGATTGATTTCATGTTAGCATGCTTTTTCATTTATGTCAAATAGAAACATGCATCAATGTTTAGGATCGAAAAATGAATTTCGTCATAAAACCATCAAGACCAATAAATCACAAAAATCATCATGTATAACTTTAAAATTTTATACATAAAATCGTTATATCATGGTATCAAAACTTCAATATTTTCATTACAACATTAAGCAAGATTTCATTGAACATAATTTTGAATGATTCTTATAGATACCTAAAACTTCTTTAGTTTTAATTTATATGATTGATTTTATAATAGCATGCTCAAATTTTTGTTCTTATGTCAAAACCATACATCATGTTTGAAAAACAAAGATAATGTACATAAAAAATATCAAGCCTTTCATACAAAAGCCAAGCATCTTTATTGAAAAGCAATATGAAAATCATCAAAATACACATTCTTGCTTCTCAAGCACATACATAAGATTAATCTCACTCGGTTTACAATCATTAGATTTATATCTAACTTTTTATTCCATTAACATAAAATATGTAATTTTCAAGAAAAATAATTATTCAAAAAAAAGAAAATGCATCATGGAAAACATCAAGTAATTTCAAAATAAATTAAGAGATTTTTTATTACCTCATCGTTGAAACCTGTTAAGATGTAGTTTGCCACTTTGCCTTTCTTGATTTTCTCCTCATCTTCGAAGGAGCTCAATTCATCCCAATTTTTGTTTTTCTTCTTGCGTTCAAAGCAAATAGTTCCGTTCTTTTTGCATTTTAATTTTTGTTTCATTTGTAGTTTAAGTTCACCATCACTTGAGCTTATGCTCGAGTGGTCTTCATGTGTTCTATATCCCAAATCCTTCCTGTCCTTTGGAAGGTTGTTCTCGAGTTCCCTTTTTGTCACATTGTTCATTTCGTAGGTCATTAAAGACCCAATAAGTTCTTCGAGAGGGAATGTTTTAAGGTCCTTAGCCTCTTGAATGGCCGTAACTTTTGGATCCCAACTTTTTGGAAGGGATCTTAAGATTTTAGTGACTAGTTCAAAGTTAGAAAAACTTTTACCAAGAGCTTTGAGTCTATTGATGACATTCGTGAAACGGGTGTATATGTCTCCGATTGACTCACTTGGTTTCATCCGGAAAAGTTCGTAAGAATGCACAAGAATATTGATTTTGGACTCTTTCACTCGACTAGTGCTTTCATGAGTGACCTCTAGAGTTCTCCAAATATCAAAAGCCGAGTCACACATCGAAACGCGATTAAATTCATTTTTGTCAAGTGCACAATATAAGGCATTCATAGCCTTTGCATTTAGAGAAAACATCTTCTTCTCCAAATCATTCCAATGGTTCATTGGAAGAGAAGACATTTTAAATCCATTTTCGACTATGTGCCATAAATTCAAATCTAAAGAAAGTAAGAAAACTCTCATTCGAGTTTTCCAATAAGTGTAGTCCGTCCCATTGAAAAAGGGAGGACGAATGAGAGAGTGACCCTCTTGAAAACCGAAAAGAGCCATTTCTCTTAGGTGTTAAACCAAATCAGAAATATGAGGCTTTGATACCAATTGTTAGGATCGGAGCGGCACTAAGAGGGGGGGGGGGGGTGAATTAGTGCAGCGGATTAAAATGTAGGTTTTGAAAAATCTTTCGTACGATAAAAATCAAACTCGGAAGTTCTTTAACTTGAAAGCGTGTTCGTAAAGGTGTGCAGTAAAAGTAATGGGGAAGTAAAGCATGTATGAAGGTTTGCAGTAAGGTAAATAGCAATAAGTAAATGCAAACCAGAGAACACGCTAATTTTAAAGTGGTTCGGTCAAAATGACCTACATCCACTTGCGAAGCCTTCTTCGATGAGGCTCCCAACTTCCACTAGCAAATCATTTTGAAGGGGAAGGACAAATACCCCTCTTACAACCTTTTACAAGTGGTTCACACTCTTACAAAGTTTTAATGAGAAAGAAGGAGGTGAACACTCAAGCAATTGAAAATAAGACTTGCTAAGGCTTTGCTAAGACCTTTTTTTTCACTCTATTGCTTCTAAAAAGTTGTAATCTCTGCTGAGAATTGAGGGGTATTTATAGGCCTTAAGAGGATTTAAATTTGGGCTCCAAAATTTGAATTCTCTTCGGTTCCCGAAGCTAGCGGTGCCACTGCTTATCAGTTTTGACACTAACAGTGTACTGGGCAGTGCCATCGCCTAGCTCTTCGGGTGTTGGGCGGTGCCACCGCCTGGCTCTCGGGTGCTGGGCGGTGCCACCACCTACACTATTTCAGCTCACTAGTTGGGCTCCAAACTTGGCCCAAACCAGTCCGAGCTTGGGCCCAATTGACCCCTACTTGGGTTATAAGATTAACACCTAATCCTAACCCTAATTAACATGCTAACTATGAATTTAAAGACATTTCCTAAGCTATTACAAAGTCCGCAAGTCAAGACTTCTTCCGACGAGCTTCCGGCAAACTTTCGGCGGTCTTCCGATAAACTCTCGGAAACCATTCTACGGACTCCCAACAAGCTCCTAGACTTCACGATTTGATCTTGGCAAGTTCTAACGAGCTTCTTCAGCAAGCTAAGATCTTTCTCGGCGAGCTTTGCGAACTTCCGGCGAGCTTCCGAAAACCCTTCGGCAAGCTCCCTACTCATTCTCGGCTAGTTCCGGCAGCATTCCCGACGAACCTTCGGACTTCCGCCGAACTCTCGAACTCCCAACGAATCCTTCGCGCTTGACTCCGGCACTTTGTTTCGCTTTATGTCTTCATCGTTATCATAGTTAATCCTGCACACACAAGCCAAAACTCTACTCCGATCTAGACAATTATTACAATGCGAATTGACATTCTCGGCACGTCATTGGTTGGCGCTTCGTCCGATTCTTCAATGCATCGTCCTCTCTTGCGGCTTGTTGCCCAATCGGTGGTTGACCTCCGCAACCCCGATATCCTTGGCGCAATTCCGCTCTCCTTGCCCCGATGCCTGATGTCCGAAGCCTTCTGCCGTCCAATATCCTGACGTGATCTCCTCCGGCGCAACGTCAATTCCTCCTGCATCAACTGTCTAATCCTGATCGAGTAGACCTGTATCACTCAAAATGCTGTTAAACATCTAAACACAATCAATTAGTTTCATTATCAAAATATGAGATTCAACACCTTCAAGATGTATAGCTGCAATTTCTACCATAGATGCATCCGCAGTTTTATGATATTGAAATTATCGCTCTGCACGCGAGATCCAACCAATCGGGTCTCCTTCTTCCCATCTAGGGAAGTCCACCCTCATGCGTGGATAGTTGGGGTCAATCATAGAGCCTCCCCTCTCTTGGAAGTCATCTCTTTGGGCTTGGTGTGATTGGTTAGAGCTCTCTCCTTGATATGATTTCTTCAGGCTTGGTGGTCAGCCCAAACTGAGTTCGGTAAAGAGAGTCCGAATCTTATCCTTCATTCGCGCCTCCAAGGCTTCAAATTTAGCATTGATTGCCTCCTTAGATGCCATAGTATACGCCTCCAAATCTGTGATGTTAAGATCTCTCTTTTGTTATCGGGTTAAAGGCAAATATGGGTTGAGAGAAGTGATGGTCGAAAGGGTTAGTGGATTGGTGGATGTAGGCTGCGGTTTAGGTTTGTTTTGTCGCTATTTTGGGTGCAGTTTGAGGGTGTGGTTTAGTAGAGTTTTAGGGCTGTGGATGAAAGTTTTACATCTGTGGTAGATGGCAGCAAAGGTTTGATAGAAATCAGTGGAAGTTTGTTGCATAATTGTGTTGTCTTGTAAGAGCAGAATTGTCATCGAAGAAACAGCGGTTTCTCGACAAAATTTTCAGCAAAAACCTGAGAGATTTGAGGAGGGAATTGATAGTAAAATCTCAGGTTATATGGCAGCAAGGATGTCCAATTTAATCAAGAAAATTTTGGCAGTATAACAGCAAGGAAATTGGTGTAGGTTGCGATAGCAGAATTCTCGTCGAAAAATTTCAGCGATTTGCGATGAAAATTTGCAGGAACACAAAATTGTTTTTAGAGATGAATTCCTCAATAGATCAATCTTAGATGGAAGCCAAGATGATCTATAAAGTGTAGAAGAAATTTCGTTCAAAAAAGATTACAAATAGATTAGTTAAGGCAACAATATGCGGCTGAAATTTTCTGCAGCATAGATTTTCAAGTGTAGCAGATTGGACATAAAAGACCAGTGGTTTATATTGAGAATTTTTTGATAAAATCAAAAAGAAATCTATTGTTAGGAAGTATCAAAGCTATCATAAAATTTCATAGAGATTTGGATAGAAAAAACACAATAGCAAGATCAAATAAACTATGCTATGCGGTTGGAATTTTATAGTGCAGATTTTTAAGTATAGCAGATTAGACGTAAAAGATCAATGGTCTATATTGTGAATTTTTTGATAAAACCAAAGAGAAATCTGCTATTAGCAAGTGTTAAAGCCGTCATAAAAATTTCGTAGAGATTTGGATAGAAAAAACGTAGTAGCAAGATCAAATAGACTGTGCTATGTGGCTGAAATTCTGCAATGTATCTTTCGTCGTAGAGATAAAAACTTTGCGACGAAAAGTTTATGCAGCAATATAGGAACAATTTTTTTTTTGGATTTTCAAATAAGGATAACTAAATTATAGCAGTAGTAAGGTAGGAAACCAGAACCTATTGCAATTCACGGGGAGATCAAAAGATGATCTGCAGTGGTGGAGATGACGGCGAAATTTGGTGATGATCTTTTAAGTAATTGTGGGAATTGCTTTGGGCATCTATGGAGGGATGATGGATGGCTGTGGAAGGGCAGTGAGATGCCAAAAACGCTGCTCTGATACCAAGTGTTAGAACTGTAACATCCCTCATTTAAAAAAAAAAATGCTTATATAGTACTTTAATAGTTCAGTTTATTATATCAATATTAAATTATATGGAGGACTTGTGGCATTAGCAAGGATGAGCCACTTGCACTTATTCTAAAGTTGACACCTAAACCTCCATGCATGCTTGCCACCTCACTATTTTAGCATGAGCCAAACCTAAGTAATTTAAGGCACAACTAAGGGAAACTTTGTAGCCAACATAACTTGAGAAGAGGAGAAGGAATTGAAGGAGAAGAGAAGGAGAAAGAATTGAAGAAGAAGTTTTCTCTTAGCTTAAGGCTTTGCATCAATTCCCCCACATTTGGAAATCAAAACTTTTTAAGGCAAGTGTTCTAACCCCATCCAACAGAATCCTATTCTCTGTTTTCTTTTCAATTCTACAAAATTTTGAAAGATTTCAGCTAAGAACCAAACATTTCTTTCGTTTTGATACAAAGCCATGAATCTGTAATTTTTCGGTAATCTGACCTTCATGCATTGTTTTGGTCCTAACTTTTTGTACTAAACTCTGATTTAGGCAAAATTGTTCCGTTTGAAAGTAGACTCGAAGACCTTTATTTTGATACCTTGATTGAATGATTTGGAGTCGAAATGCCTAATATGACTTCTATTTCAATTAACCCTACAGATTCTACAAAATAGGGACTATAATTTTGGACCTTCTATTACTAAATTGCTCATAAATCTCTAGTGAAAATTCTGAATTATGCAAAACTTAATTATTTGCGAACTAGATTCGTATATCTTTCTTTTGACACCTAGTTTGGAAATTTTGAAGTCCGTTTGCCTTCTGAAACATCTGTTTAAATTGATGTTATCTATTCTGCAAAACAGAGATGATCAATTCTGACCTTCTGTTACTAAATTGCTCATAACTCTCTAGCGAAAATTCTGAATTATGAAAAACTTGATTCTTTGGGAACTAGATAAAAATTCTGAATTATGAAAAACTTGATTCTTTGGGAACTAGATTCGCATATCTTTCTTTGACATCTATTTTTAGTAAATTGTTGGAGCATGCTTGGTCACTCAAACAAATCAGGAAATGTACCATTCAAATTCTGCTAGAATTGAAAACTTTGTTGAATTTTGCCTATTCGAGTCTCATTCTGTTGGAAGTTTGATTTCTATTAAATTCTTTTGTAGTCCTTTGAAAATTCTTGTATTATTCATCCTGAAATTATTGTATGTCTGAAATTTACTATGTAATGTTTTGTTGGCATTTCCTTGTTTGATAAAGGCACACGCATATTTCCGTTGTTTCCGCATGTGCTTCCGATATATGCCAATGTCATTGTTCATGCTACCCTTTTGTACTCTGGTGTCTTGTGGGATATTGTGAACCTTTGCCAGAAATGGTAAAGGGAGTTATGCATAGAGCCCGCGATGCTCTGCCGGCCCCATTGACTTCACTCAGACGTGGGTGGATGGAGCTCCCAGACGTGGGAGACTTTTGCTTGGTGGTCATCCTGAAATGGATGAATCACATTATGTATGTGGTCCCACAGCGCCCTCTATGTTTTTGATATGATATCCAAAGCTTTGCTAATGAGTTTATATTTATGCTTTGGATAAAAATGGAATGCATGCAACCTCAAAAATGACTTACAAGCTTGTATTTACTATTTGATTCACTTGTTATACTTTGGAGTGTTTCGTATGTCATTGTTATGCTCTCAAACACTCTTACGCCTTTGATATACACTGAAATGCTTCAGGTGCCATTTGATACATGCCTAAATGCTTATTTTGCCAATGAAATGCTCCAATTTCCTTTCTCGTATTGTTATGTCTAACGCTTGTTTTCGAATGAGGAAACCCTTTGTGATTTTTATACCAAATGAGATGATTACAAATGAACCCTTGTATTTCTGCTTTTGTTGTCTTGATACTAAGCCTTCTTGAATTTCTCCTACCGCCATGGATATGTTAGTTGCTTGCTGAGCTCTTTATGCTCACCCCGTTATTATATAAATTTTTCAGGGTAGCTTGTCACGCATTGAAAAGCTATAATTAGGTTAAAGCACTGAAAGGCTAGAAGATTTTGGACTAATCTTTGTTGGTTGATAGGTTTTTGTTGTATAGTATACTTTACTTCTGATATAATGTTAAGGATATGTTGATACTTATGTGATGTAAAAGTTTAATGGACTACTCATGTTTATGGAATGATAAGCTTACGTTGTATAAGTATATGAACTCATGGTGAATAATATTTTTGTGATGGTATATATTTCTATGAATATGGATTTGTGTTGTGGTTGATGTTTAGTGGAGTTACCTTTGGATTTTATGAATCTCTAAGTGAAGTGGAGTATGATTTATGAAACGTATAGGTTTATGAATTGTGATTATTGATTTGAATGGTTCTTAGTATCCTCAAATGTTAGATTGGATCCTGGATTGATTTGTGATGATGAATTATATTATTATTGATTTTAGACAAGGTCACACCTCTTGAATGGATTAAATTCGGGGGGCGTGACAAAGTTGGTATCAGAGCATTGTTTGAGGATTTCTAAGAATTTTGATATGCTAGATGTGTAATAAATTTTGAGGTTTAGTGACTTCTATTTAGAGACTGATTAAAAGTTATCTTTTGCTATTTTTAGGAAGCAAGGATGACGAGGTCATCTGGTACTCCTGTTACATCTACTTTTGATCAATTGAGTGGAATTATGAAAACTCTAGAGGCTATGACACAAGTAATGCAACAACAAGTTCGACAAGGAAGAAATGATGAAACGGGAAATTCAAACCAGACTAGGTTGGGAATTGAACAGTTTAAGAAGCTTAGTCCTCCCAGTTTTAGTGGTGAGCTTGATCCAATGGTAGCAGAACAATGGATGATGCAGATAGAGAAAATATTTGATGTTTTAAATTGCCCAGATGATAAGAAGGTTTCTCTTGCTACCTTCATGCTAGAAGGAGAGGCTGAGCACTGGTGGCGAACCATGAAGAGGATTTCTGAAGCTCGACAGGAGCCAATCACTTGGAAGGTATTTACAGAGAAGTTCAATGATAAATATTTTTCAGATTGTATCAGAGAGCAAAAAGAATTAGAGTTCTTGAATCTCACCCAAGGAAATTTGACAGTAGCCAAATATGAGTCTAAATTCACTGAGCTCTCTAGATTTGCCACGCATATGATCGATGATGAATATAGGAAAGCAAGAAGATTTAAAAGAGGACTAAGGCCAGTAATAAGAAGTCGGATATCAGCTTTAAAACTCCAGGTATACACTGATGTAGTAGAAAGAGCTTTCATACTTGAAAAAGACTTGGAGGAGATCTAAGAAATCAGGGACAAGAACAACAAGGATAAGTTTGTTGGTAAAAGTAAGAGAGGAAATGAAGCAGAAAGAAGTAATAAGAGGGTAAAGGTACCTAGATTTGAGAAAGGAACTCTATCACAAAGGACTCTATCGTGTACAAAATGTGGACGTAATCATGAAACAAGTGAGTGTTTTCGGGTGACTGGAGCCTGTTTTGCCTGTGGAAAGTTAGATCATAAAGTCAGGGACTGCCCACTAAACAAGAAGAAAGAGCCGCTAACCCCTAAGCCAATGACCCATGCTAGAGTATATGCTATCACAGAACAAGATTCCAGAGCCTCTAAATCAGTGGTTGAAGGTATTCTATATGTTTCTAATAGAAATGCAAAAGTTTTGTTTGATCCTGGTTCCAACTTATCTTTTGTTTCACAATATTTTGCTTATCACTTGGGCATTCAACCTAAACCATTGGATTATTTGCTACACATAACTACTGCTGTTGGGGATTCTTTGACTACAAATCTGGTTTATCCATCTTCTTTGATTTCTATCGGAGAACATGAACTCCTTGCCGATTTGATACTCCTAGAAATCCAAGGTTTTGATATTATACTGGGTATGGATTGGTTATCTTCCTATCATGCTAGTATTGATTGCTATACAAAAATAATTACTTTCTGCATACCAAATCAGCCTATCTTCTACTTTGAGGGTATTAGGCATGATTTGCCTCTTTGCTTAATATCGGCACTTCAAACTCAACGTCTTATGCAGAAGGGCTGTTCTTGTTATGTTATATGTGTAAAGGAACATTCAGAACAAAAAACTCACCTAAATGAAATTTTCGTGGCTAAAGAGTTCCCTGATGTATTCCCAGAGGATTTGCTTGGACTACCTCCAGACAGAGAAGGTGAATTTGTTATTGATTTAGTCCCTAGGACAGCCCCAATATCTAAGCCTCCCTACAGAATGGCACCACTTGAGCTCGAGGAATTGAAGAAGCAAATACAAGAGTTGTTAGATAAGGGTTTTATTCGACCCAGCGTCTCACCGGGTGCTCCAGTGCTATTAGTTAAGAAGAAGGATGGGACATTGAGACTTTGAATTGATTATAGACAATTGAATCAGGTGACCATCAAAAACAAGTATCCCCTACCTAGGATTGATGACTTGTTTGATCAATTGCAGGGTGCACAAGTATTCTCCAAGATTGATCTAAGATCAGGCTACTATCAGTTGAAGGTCAAGAAGGAGGATATTCCAAAAATAGCCTTTAGAACTCGATATGGTCACTACGAATTTTTAGTAATGCCTTTTGGCTTGACTAATGCTCCTGCAGCTTTTATGGAACTAATGAATAGAATATTTCAGCCACTCTTAGATAATTGTGTAATTGCATTCATTGATGATATATTAGTATATTCAAGGAGTAATCAAGAGCATGATAAACACTTGAGAGATGTATTATCTATACTAAGAGAAAAGAAGCTGTATGCAAAGTTCAGCAAATGTGAATTTTGGTTGAAGGAAATTGCTTTCTTAGGCCACGTGATTTCAGGAAAGGGCATATCTGTTGATCCAAAGAAGGTGGAAGCAATAGTTAATTGGGAAGTGCCAACAAATGTAACAGAAATTAGAAGTTTCTTGGGCATGGCAGGTTATTACAGGAGATTTGTGGAGGGATTCTCTCAAATTGCTCATCCCCTCACCAAACTAACTCAAAAGAATGTGAAATTTGAATGGAGTAGTGATTGTGAGCAAAGTTTCCAAGAATTAAAAAGAAGATTGACTAGTGCCCCTATTCTCACTATTCCGAGTGGTAATGAAGGATTTATAGTTTATACTGATGCTTCAAGAAAGGGTCTTGGATGTGTTTTGATGTAAGAAGGGAAAGTAATTGCTTATGCTTCAAGACAGCTAAAGAATTATGAATTGAATTATCCGACTCATGATTTGGAATTGGCAGCAATCATCTTTGCTCTAAAGATTTGGAGACATTACTTGTATGGGCAGACATTTGATATCTTTACTGATCACAAGAGTTTAAAATACATTTTTATGTAGAAAGAGTTAAATATGAGGCAGCGAAGATGGATAGAACTTCTAAAGGATTATGATTGTACCATCCGTTATCACACAGGTAAAGCCAATGTTGTAGCTGATGCACTTAGTAGAAAATCTACAAGTTTTATGGCTAGTCTGGTTGTGAAACAATGGAAGCTATTAGAAAGAAATTATGATTCAAATGTAATGAGAAAAGGGCAAGACTCAATAATGTTGATGGCCTCTATCCAGGTGCAAACTGATCTCATTCAACAAATTAAAGAAGGACAACTACGAGATCCACATTTAATATACTTGAGGAATGAAGTTGATAAGGGACCGAAGTTGAATTTTCAAATTTCAGATGATGACCTATTGAGATTTGGGGATAGAATATGTGTTCCAAATAACCCAGATATCAAGAACCAAATTTTAAACGAAGGTCACAATTCAAAGTACACCATGCATCCTGGTAGCACGAAAATGTATAGAGATCTCCAAAGTCATTATTGGTGGAAAGGCATGAAGAAGGAGATTGCAATATATGTTTCAAGGTGTTTGACATGTCAGCAAATCAAAGCGGAACACCAGAGACCTGGAGGTTTGTTACAGCCCTTAGATATTCCTGAATGGAAATGGGAATGCATTACTATGGACTTTGTTTCAGGACTACCCAGAACCTCTAGAAAGCATGATGCTATTTGGGTCATTGTTGATAGGTTAACCAAATCTGCACATTTCTTACCAATCAATATGACTTATTCTCTTGATAGGCTTGCAGATTTGTATGTTGATGAAATAGTAAGACTTCATGGTGTCCCGAAGGAGATCATCTCGGACAGAGACTCCAGATTTCTTTCTAGATTGTGGAGGAGATTACAAGATTCTATGGGCACCAAAGTAAAGTTTAGCACTGCCTATCACCCTCAGACTGATGGTCAATCTGAAAGAACAATTCAAGTACTTGAGGATTTGCTTAGAGCCTATGTTATGGATTGGAGAGGTGAATGGGATAAAGATATTTATCTTATTGAGTTCACTTATAATAATAGTTACCATTCGAGCATTCAGATGGCTCCTTATGAAGAATTGTATGGGCGAAAGTGCAGAATGCCTATATGTTGGGAGGAAGTTGGTGATAGAAAATTGTTAGCACCAGATAAAGTACAAGAGACTACTGAAAAGATTCAGGTTATCATAAAAAGGCTAAAGGCTGCTCAAAGTCGGCAAAAGAGCTATACAGACAACAGAAGATGAGATATCGAGTTCCAAGTAGGGGATTTTGTATTCCTACAGGTCTCCCCTTCCAAAGGCATTATAAGATTTGGAAAGAAAGGAAAGTTAAACCCAAGGTTCATTGGACCTTTTGAGATCCTCGAAAGAATTGGCTCTGTCGCTTACAAGATTGCCTTGCCACTATCGATGTGTCATATCCATAATATATTTCATGTGTCAATGCTCCGAAAGTATATACCTGATCCCTCTCATGTCATTGAGTATGAGCCGATTACGATTGAGAAAGACTTGTTTTATAAGGAAGAGCCCATTCAGATTATTGATAAAAAGGAGAAGATCTTAAGAAATAGAATCATCACTCTGGTTAAAGTAATTTGGAAGCATCATCCTGCAAATGAAGCAACTTGGGAGCTAGAGGAAGAAATGAAGAAAGCTTATCCTCATCTTTTTCCGAAAGAGGTATGACAAATTTAGAGGACTAAATTTTCTTTTAAGGAGGGGAGAGTGTAACATCCCTCATTTAAAAAAAAAAAATGCTTATATAGTACTTTAATAGTTCAGTTTATTATATCAATATTAAATTATATGGAGGACTTGTGGCATTAGCAAGGATGAGCCACTTGCACTTATTCTAAAGTTGACACCTAAACCTCCATGCATGCTTGCCACCTCACTATTTTAGCATGAGCCAAACCTAAGTAATTTAAGGCACAACTAAGGGAAACTTTGCAGCCAACATAACTTGAGAAGAGGAGAAGGAATTGAAGGAGAAGAGAAGGAGAAAGAATTGAAGAAGAAGAAGTTTTCTCTTAGCTTAAGGCTTTGCATCAATTCCCCCACATTTGGAAATCAAAACTTTTTAAGGAAAGTGTTCTAACCCCATCCAACAGAATCCTATTCTCTGTTTTCTTTTCAATTCTACAAAATTTTGAAAGATTTCAGCTGAGAACCAAACATTTCTTTCGTTTTGATACAGAGCCATGAATCTGTAATTTTTCAGTAATCTGACCTCCATGCATTTTTTTGATTCTAACTTTTTGTACTAAACTCTGATTTAGGCAAAACCTATTCCGTTTGAAAGTAGACTCGACGATCTTTATTTTGACACCTAGATTGAATGATTTGGAGTCGAAATGCCTAATATGACTTCTATTTCAATTAACCCTACAGATTCTACAAAATAGGGACTATAATTTCGGACCTTCTGTTACTAAATTGCTCATAAATCTCTAGTGAAAATTCTGAATTATGCAAAACTTAATTATTTGCGAACTAGATTCACATATCTTTCTTTTGACACCTAGTTTGGAAATTTTGAAGTCCGTTTGCCTTCTGAAACATCTGTTTAAATTGATGTTATCTATTCTGCAAAACAGAGATGATCAATTCTGACCTTCTGTTACTAAATTGCTCATAACTCTCTAGTGAAAATTCTGAATTATGAAAAACTTGATTCTTTGGGAACTAGATTCGCATATCTTTCTTTTGACACCTATTTTTAGTGAATTGGAGCATGCTTGGTCACTCAAACAAATCAGGAAATGTATCATTCGAATTCTGCTAGAATTGAAAACTTTGTTGAATTTTGCCTATTCGAGTCTCATTCTGTTGGAAGTTTGATTTCTATTAAATTCTTTTGCAGTCCTTTGAAAATTCTTGTATTATTCATCCTGAAATTGTTGTATGTCTGAAATTTATTATGTAATGTTTTGTTGGCATTTCCTTGTTTGATAAAGGCACACGCATATTTCTGTTGTTTCCGCATGTGCTTCCGATATATGCCAATGTCATTGTTCATGCTACCCTTTTGTACTCTGGTGTCTTGTGGGATATTGTGAACCTTTGCCAGAAATGGTAAAGGGAGTTATGCATAGAGCTCGCGATGCTCTGCCGGCCCCATTGACTTCACTCAGACGTGGGTGGATGGAGCTCCCAGACGTGGGAGACTTTTGCTTGGTGGTCATCATAAAATGGATGAATCACATTATGTATGTGGTCCCACAGCGCCCTCTATGTTTTTGATATGATATCCAAAGCTTTGCTAATGAGTTTATATTTATGCTTTGGATAAAAATAGAATGAATGCATGCTACCTCAAAAATGACTTACAAGCTTGTATTTACTATTCGATTCACTTGTTATACTTTGGAGTGTTTCGTATGTCATTGTTATGCTCTCAAACACTCTTACGCCTTTGATATACACTGAAATGCTTCAGGTGCCATTTGATACATGCCTAAATGCTTATTTTGCCAATAAAATGCTCCAATTTCCTTTCTCGTATTGTTATGTCTAATGCTTGTTTTCGAATGAGGAAACCCTTTGTGATTTTTATACCAAATGAGATGATTACAAATGAACCCTTGTATTTCTGCTTTTGTTGTCTTGATACTAAGCCTTCTTGAATTTCTCCTGCCGCCATGGATATGTTAGTCGCTTGCTGAGCTCTTTATGCTCACCCCGTTGTTATATAAAGTTTTCAGGATAGCTTGTCACGCATTGAAAAGCTATAATTGGGTTGAAGCACTGAAAGACTAGAAGATTTTGGACTAATCTTTGTTGGTTGATAGGTTTTTGTTGTATAGTATACTTTACTTCTAATGTAATGTTAAGGATATGTTGATACTTATGTGATATAAAAGTTTAATGGACTGCTCATGTTTATGGAATGATAAGCTTACGTTGTATAAGTATATGAACTCATGGTGAATAATATTTTTGTGATGGTATATATTTCTACGAATATGGGTTTGTGTTGTGGTTGATGTTTAGTGGAGTTGCCTTTGGATTTTATGAATCTCTAAGTGAAGTGGAGTATGATTTATGAAACGTACAGGTTTATGAATTGTGATTATTGATTTGAATGGTTCTTAGTATCCTCAAATGTTAGATTGGATCCTGGATTGATTTGTGATGACGAATTATATTATTATTGATTTTAGACAAGGTCACACCTCCTGAATGGATTAAATTCGGGGGGCATGACAAGAACCCTTGTAGATTCTAAGCTTGGGGTTGATCTCTATAGGGGATCGGCCTCCTGGAACTCTATAGGGGTTCCTTCCTCCAAGTTGCTTCTCAAAGGCTGCAGAAAAGATTCATCAATTGCCTATCAAAAGAGGATGAATACATGACTATTTATAGGGTTTCTAAACCCTAACTCGTAATAGGACTCCTACTCAAGAATCCTATTCAATTAAGACTTCTACTCAAGACTTCTAATAGGACTCCTACTCAAGACTCCTATTCCTTTACAACTCCTAATTCTTCTTTAAGAAATAACCTTCAAACCCTAACCGGCCTCTTCACATTTTTAATAAGGGTCAGCTTAGGTAGGATTTACATGAATGCCCCTATCAATTAGGACTCTCCTAGCTAGAGTCCTAACAGACCCGCCCTCTTCAAATCAGCTTTGTCCTCGAGGCTAACAATCCATGAATTTTGGGAATTTGATCTTTAAGTCATCGTAGTTCTCCCAAGTGGCACCTTCTACTGGTAAGTTCGCACATTGTATTAGCACTTCA
Organism: Musa balbisiana; assembly: GCA_004837865.1. Taxonomy (NCBI): domain Eukaryota; kingdom Viridiplantae; phylum Streptophyta; class Magnoliopsida; order Zingiberales; family Musaceae; genus Musa; species Musa balbisiana. The sequence goes on from PYDT01000177.1 coordinate 62,225, forward strand.
GTAATGGGTCGTCATCGTTAAGTCACGATCTGTCAATCAATAATGGCACTCAACTAGATCTGAAGTTCTCCTTAGGTAGTCATATTTGATGGGTGGCTTTGGGCTGTCTCCAGATATGGATGAATGTTTTAGATCTGTGGTAGATGGCAACAAAGGTTTGATAGAAATTATTGAAAGTTTACTGCAGAATTGTGTTGTCTTGTAAAAGCAGAATTGTCGTCGAGGAAACAATGGTTTCTCAATAAAATTTCCATCAAAAACTTAAGAGATTTGAGGAGGGAATTGAAAGCAAAATCTCAGTTTATATGACAGCAAGGATGTCTAATTTAATAAATAAAATTTTGGCAGTATAATAGCAAACAAATTCTCATTGTGATAGCAAAATTCTCGTTGAAAAATTTTGGTAGTATAATAAAGAAAAGTTGTGATAGCAAAATTCTCGTTGAAAAATTTCAGTAGTTTGCGACAAAAATTTGCAGTAACACAAAATCATTTTTTGAGATAAATTCTTCAATAGATCAATCTTAGATGGAAGATAAGATGATCTATGAAGTGTATAAGAAATTTTGTTCAAAAAGATTATAAATAGATTAGTTAAGGCAAAAATATGCGGCTAAAATTTTCTACAGCACAGATTTTCAATTGTAGCAGATTGGACGTAAAAGATCAGCGGTTTATATTAAGAATTTTTCAATGAAACAAAAGGAAAATCTAATGTTATGAAGTGTCAAAGCTATCATAAAAATTTCATAGAGATTTGGATAGAAAAAACATAGTATCAAGATCAAACAAACTGTGCTATGCGGTTGGAATTTACAGTGCAGATTTTCAAGTATAGCATATTAGACGTAAAGATCAATGGTTTATATTAAGAATTTTGCTTTGGGCGGCTATGGAGGGATGATGGATGGCTATGGAAGGCAGCGACATGCCAAGAACGCTGCTCTGATACCAAGTGATAAGCCCTTGCAGATTCTAAGCTTGGGGTTGATCTCTTTAGGGGATCGACCTCCTGGAACTCTATAGGGGTTCCTTCCTCCAAGTTGCTTCTCAAAGGCTGCCAGAAAAAGATCATGGTTTATATTAAGAATTTTTTGACAAATCCAAAGGGAAATCTACTGTTAGGAAGTTTCAAAGTTGTCATAAAAAATTCGTAGAGATTTGGATAGAAAAAACATAGTATCAAGATCAAACAAACTGTGCTATGCGGTTGGAATTTTACAGTGCAGATTTTCAAGTATAGCATATTAGACGTAAAAGATCAGCGGTTTATATTAAGAATTTTTTGACAAATCCAAAGGGAAATCTACTGTTAGGAAGTTTCAAAGTTGTCATAAAAAATTCGTAGAGATTTGGATAGAAAAAACATAGTATCAAGATCAAACAAACTGTGCTATGCGGTTGGAATTTTACAGTGCAGATTTTCAAGTATAGCATATTAGACGTAAAAGATCAATGGTTATATTAAGAATTTTTTGACAAATCCAAAGGGAAATCTACTGTTAGGAAGTTTCAAAGTTGTCATAAAAAATTCGTAGAGATTTGGATAGGAAAAATATAGTAGCAAGATCAAATAGACTGTGCTATGCGGTTGGAATTTTACAGTGCAGATTTTCAAGTATAGCATATTAGACGTAAAAGATCAATGGTTATATTAAGAATTTTTTGACAAATCCAAAGGGAAATCTACTGTTAGGAAGTTTCAAAGTTGTCATAAAAAATTCGTAGAGATTTGGATAGAAAAAACATAGTATCAAGATCAAACAAACTGTGCTATGCGGTTGGAATTTTACAGTGCAGATTTTCAAGTATAGCATATTAGACGTAAAAGATCAATGGTTATATTAAGAATTTTTTGACAAATCCAAAGGGAAATCTACTGTTAGGAAGTTTCAAAGTTGTCATAAAAAATTCGTAGAGATTTGGATAGGAAAAATATAGTAGCAAGATCAAACAAACTGTGCTATGCGGTTGGAATTTTACAGTGCAGATTTTCAAGTATAGCATATTAGACGTAAAAGATCAGCGGTTTATATTAAGAATTTTTTGACAAATCCAAAGGGAAATCTACTGTTAGGAAGTTTCAAAGTTGTCATAAAAAATTCGTAGAGATTTGGATAGAAAAAACATAGTATCAAGATCAAACAAACTGTGCTATGCGGTTGGAATTTTACAGTGCAGATTTTCAAGTATAGCATATTAGACGTAAAAGATCAGCGGTTTATATTAAGAATTTTTCAATGAAACCAAAGGGAAATCTACTGTTAGGAAGTTTCAAAGTTGTCATAAAAAATTCGTAGAGATTTGGATAGAAAAAACATAGTATCAAGATCAAACAAACTGTGCTATGCGGTTGGAATTTTACAGTGCAGATTTTCAGATTGGAATTCAACAATGTATCTTTCATCGTAGAGATGAAAACTTTACGATGAAAAGTTTATGCAGCAATATAGGAACAATTTTTTTTTTTTGGATTTTTGAATAAGGATAACTAAATTGCAGTAGCAGTAAGGTGGGAAACCAGAACCTGTTGCAATTCATGGGGAGATCAAAAGATGATCTACGGTGGAGATGACGGCGGAATTTGGTGACGATCTTTTAAGCAATTGTGGGAATTGCTTTGGGCGGCTATGGAGGGATGATGGATGGCTATGGAAGGGCAGCGACATGCCAAGAACGCTGCTCTGATACCAAGTGATAAGCCCTTGCAGATTCTAAGCTTGGGGTTGATCTCTTTAGGGGATCGACCTCCTGGAACTCTATAGGGGTTCCTTCCTCCAAGTTGCTGCTCAAAGGCTGCAGAAAAGATTCATCTATTGCTTATCAAAACATGATGAATACATGACTATTTATAGGATTTCTAAACCCTAACTCCTAATAGGACTCCTACTTAAGACTCTTACTCAAGTAAGACTTCTACTCAAGACTCCTAATAGGACTCCTACTCAAGACTCCTATTCCTTTACAACTTCAAATTCTTCTTTAAGAAATAACCTCCAAACCTTAGCCGGTCTCTTCACCTCTTTAATAAGGGTCAGCTTAGGTAGGATTTACATGAATGCCCCTATCAATTAGGACTCTCCTAGCTAGAGTCCTAACAGTTGGTTATGCCATTTGGGCTATCTAATGCTCCTAGTACCTTCATGAGATTTATGAATCACATACTTAAGCCATGCATTGGAATATTTGTTGTAGTTTATTTTGATGACATATTGGTGTATAGCAAGAGCAAAGAAGAGCATATGAATCATCTGAAAGAGTTCTTTCTTATTTTGAGGCAGTAAAAGCTTTATGCTAATCTAAAGAAGTGTGATTTCTTTACTTCTAATGTGGTGTTTTTGGGGTATGTTGTTTCAAAAGATGGAATCATGATGGATCAAAGTAAGGTAGATGATATTCTCAATTGGTCGACACCTACTTCATTGCATGATGTGAGGAGTTTCCATGGCTTAACTTCGTTTTATAGAAGATTTATCAAGGGTTTCAGCTCTATTGTCTCTCCAATCACCAAATGTCTAAAATGTGATAAATTTAAATGGACTAGTGAAGCTAATGATGCTTTTGAGCTTTTAAAAAGAAATGTGACCGAAGCTCCTATCTTAGTTCTACCAAATTTTGATAATGTGTTTGAAGTTGAATGTGATGCATCTAATATGGGAATTGGTGCTGTTTTGAGTCAAGATGGAAAGCACATTACATTTTTTAGTAAAAAGCTGAATGATACAAGAAAGAAATACTCTACTTATGGTAAGGAGTTTTATGCGATTTATCGAGCTTTGTCTCATTGGAGTTAATATCTTCTTGCCAAGCCATTTGTTCTATATTCTGATCATGAGGCATTAAAGTTCATTAATCACCAGCATAAGCTAAACAAGAGGCATGTAGCTTGGGTAGAGTTTTTACAATCTTACAACTTTACAATCAAGCACAAATCTAGTGTTTAAAATGTAGTTGCTAATGCATTGAGCAGAAAACATTCTTTATTATCAGCAATGGAAGTCAAAGTGGTTGGATTTGAAACATTCAAAGATCTCTATGAGAATGATGTAGATTTTGGCTCAATATGGTAGAATTGTAAATCATGTTCCTTTCAATAATTTTTTATCTTTGATGGTTTTCTTTTTCGAGCTAATGCTTTGTGTGTTCCATCTTATTCTTTGAGATAAGTAATTCTAGTTGAAGCTCATGTTGGTGTTTTGGGAGGACATTTCGGTAGGGACAAGATACTAGCTCTTGTTTAATCAAATTTCTACTGGCCTAAAATGTTCAGAGATGTGGATAGACACGTGAACTGATGCCGATTGTGTCATTTGGCAAAAACAAGAAGTCAAAATTTTGGTTTGTACACTTCATTACCAGTGCCAAATGCTCCATGGGAGGATATGAGTCTTGATTTCGTTTTGGGACTACCTAGAACTCAAAGGAACTAGGATTCTATCATGGTTGTTATTGATAGATTTTTAAAAATGTCTCACTTTGTTCCATGCAATAAATCAAATGATGCATTTTATATTACTGATTTATATTTTAAGGAGATTGTTAAATTACATGGTATTCCAAGAACTATGGTGTCTGATCGAGATTCAAAATTTGTAAGTCATTTTTGGAGAACTCTTTGGAGGAAGCTAGGTACTTCTTTGAATTTTAGCAGCTCACATCATCCACAAACCGATGGGCAAACTGAGATAACAAATAGAAGCTTGGGAAATTTGCATAGAAGTTATGTTGGCAAGAATATTAAGCAATGGGATGTCATTCTTCCACAAATTGAGTTTGTCTATAATCGTTCTATGCATCATAGTATTGGTAAGAGTCCTTTTAGGAAGTTTACGGTGCTAATCCTGTTGGTCCTTTGGACTTAATCCCTCATTCTACAACAAAGCAATTTAGTGGAGATGCTGATGAAAGAGCTAAGCAGATAAAGAAGCTGCATGAGGGTATGAAAGCAACCATTGAGAAGCAAAATGAGAGGTACATGCAAGCTACCAACAAACACAGAAAACATGTGGAGTTTAATGCAGGTGATTTGGTCTGGATTCATCTAAGGAAGGAGAGGTTTCCACTGGGCAAATTTGGAAAATTAAAACCAAAGGCTGATGGTCCATTCAAGGTGCTTAAAAGAATTGGCAAAAATACTTATGAGATTGTGCTACCTAAAGATTACGGAGTATCCCCAACATTTAATGTAGCTGATTTAAGTACTTTTCATAATCTTATTGACGAAACAAACAAGGACTTGAGGATAAGTCTTTTTCAACCAGGGGAGATTGACACGAGAGTATCTAATTTGCTACAATCTGTTTATATGGATATGCTGATAATATATTATTTTTATAAGTAAAAATAAATTGATTTTGTGTAAAGTTTCTACAAATAGCTTTGTCTATACAAGTTATAGACGAAGCTAGGTAACTCGAAGAGTACTCATGCGATAGTTATGACTACACATGCTGTAGACTATAACTCTTAACTGTGGCCAACAAATAAAATGTAAAGTCCAAATATGCCAAGATTTCTTGTGGGTATAGCTGATGATAATATGATAATTTTTTAGCCAACAATATTGCCCCATAATTTTCAACTCAGTCAACTCAGATAAGACAGCTTATCAGCATATTCCCTACACAAAGATAAAGCTGTGTCATGGTGCTTTTCTTCATGGCTAAGGAATACATTAAAGGAGGTGGTTGGCAGCATATTCCCTGCACAAAGGTAAGGCTGTGTCATGGTGCTTTTCTTCATAGCTAAGGAATACATTAAAGGAGGTAGTTGGCAGCTGTAAAGCACTTAATTTTAAAATTTCCTATGCATGAAGGATTGTTTCATGCACTAGTATTTATTTTCATATTTAGGGCTTAGAAAGGGTTTTTAGAAAACTGAGAATATTAGAGAAGCTCTCTCTTGAAGTGCTCTTTTGAACTCTATATCTCTTGGATGCATCCTTGAGTAGTAAGTCTTTTGCTTTCAGTTCTATATCCTTGTTTATTGTCATTAGGGTGGTGATCTTTCTGTATTCCTTTTGATTTTAAACTTGGTGGTGAGCTATTTTTCATTTTTATCAAAGTTTCATCAAGAGTTCGTTCCTTGTCTTTTGTGACATTTTTTATCTGAACAACTGTTCTATCAGTTTTGTTTCAAAATCCATTCTACATTTTTACCCTCCCTGGTATCAATCCAACCCTTTGTCCTAACTCTCCAATCTTCTTATTCTTTCTTATTTCCCCCACTTATAGAATTGGAGTCCCACTTAGGCACAATTGACTATGTTAGAAAGGTTTACTATGATAAAGAAGGGCAGTCATCACTCTTGCAGCATTGAGGAAAGGCGATTGCTTGCTTGGTTATCAAAAGCTTCTCTTTTGGTTTCCAAAAGATCTATCTTCTCTTTCAGTTTCATGGCCCTGTGGGAGTCCTGTCGCTAATGCTCGAATACTTATCGATATTCCATTTCCGCTAGTGGGAACTATTGGAAAAGAAAAGCATAATTCCATTCTACCCAATTAGAGAATCCATTTCGATTTCGTTGAGAAAGAGATGGTAGGTCGGCGGATATGCACTTCTTAGCTGCGTCTTTAGTCTTGGTTCGGGCCTGGAGAAGTAATGGCACTCGCAGAACAGAAAGAAAAGAGCAAGCAATAGTAGGCAAAATAAGGAGAAAGATGAGCTTAGAGGATTCTACCTACTACTGCTCGGAAGAAAGATTAGCTTAGAGATTTGCTTAGCCCTACTACTGCATGGGTTTTCCTTAGTGCATCCAAGTTCTCGGAATTTCTACCGCTATCACTTCGGCTACAAAAGACTTTCAAACCCGACTTGTGAAAGATTGAAGTATGGAAGAAAACTCCAATCCAAAAGAGAAAGGTATGGCCATCCAAAAGAAATGCAACTGGCTTTCTTATTCCAGACACTTGCATCATTGCGAGAGAGCTTGAACCCTATTCCTTAGTGGGACAGGTATAGTTCGTAAGTAAGAATGAGATCAAGATCAAGGAAAGCAAGGTTTGATATCAGTAGTTCAAGTACTCGTTTAGAGCATAGGTCCTGTTATTAGAAGAATCTTACTTAAGGGTAGGATCAAGGGTTAACTAAAGAATGGAGTTATTGAGTATCAGTTTTCTACAAGAGCATAGGCATTGAGATACTAGGAGTCATAGTTTTGGAAGGGAATGACATAGTTAGACAAGTACTAATGAGAATGCAAATAACAAGTATAGTAGGTAAGATTGACTCCCCGACGAGTAAGACTCCAGATCCGTAGCTTAAAGAATCGAAGCCATTAGCTCAAGAGCGAGAAATAGGAGCTTAAGACCAAAAGCGACAATCCACATAATGGAATGTTGCTGGTACCAATCAAACTGGGAATAAAGAAGTAGTGGTTGGGTTCGCTAGGGCAGTGTTCAAGCCTTTGTTTTGAAACCCATGTTTCGAGGTTGGTGCTCTAGCTCAAGGTATCGTTCGGGCATGGAGGGTCAACATGGAGTTCATTTTCCTAGTTAATAGTTGAAGCCTGCAGCAGTCGAAGTGGATTCTAGTTACTTATTCTATAGTTCAATACCGAGTTCCAAGCTAAAGCCTTAGAAGAAGTGTTTCATTCCAGCTAGCATTGGTTTTAGTCTGAGTTTAGTGGGAGGCCAATCTAAGTTCTGAGTTTAAGTCATGTTCTGCTTTCTTTGATTGTTACTATTGGGTTCAGTCTGACATTCCCTTAGATCACTCTTACTTACCTATCTCCAAAGCCTTCCCTATTGACATCGAATCTTGCTTTCCAACCAAAATGACTTACTTGATTCCTTTACCTTAGGTTTGCTCTACCACCTATTAGTCCAACAACAACACTGCATCGTGTAACACGATTAACTCCCTACAGCGCTTTTCACTCTGTCGCCCCTTGATTCAATAAAGTCTTCCATTCCCGTCTCTGGGGTTTGCTTATATTCTTTTTTTTAAAGTAAAAGTAAATTAATTTTGTGTAAAGTTTTTACAAATAGCTTTGTCTATACAAGTTATAGACGAAACTAGGTAACTCGTAGAGTACTCATGCGGTAGTTATGACTACACATGCAGTAGACTATAACTCTTAACTGTGGCCAACAAATAAAATGTAAAGTCCAGATATGCCAAGATTTCCTATGGGTATAGCTTTTAACATCATGCCCAAAATCTTTAGCTAATAGCAAAATTGAATTTGATAAAAATATCTTTTTCTCTTCGTAGTGCTCCATTTTGAGATCGTTCTCCATACATGATCTTGAGTCTCTAATAATCTCTGTCAAGAGCTGAGCATTGTTTGTATGTTGATACTCAAAGATTCTGCTACATCTTTCCTTCCACATCCACCAAATAGCACATCTGAATATAACCTTTGTCAATTGTGTAAGAGGCCCTTTTCTTGAAAAACATTACATGATGTCACCTAATTCTTGATACAAGTTTGGTTGCGGCATTCTATTGAGTTCGAATCGTTGGAGAATCTCCTATATCCATTTAGTATAGTCACAAGTAAAATAGAGACGGTCAATAGTTTCTTCTTGTTGTATGCAAAGGGAGCATCGGTTAACATGATGGATATCTCTTCTTTTCATATTGTCTATTGTAGGTAGTTTATTCAGAAGGGCCTGCACTGTACATAAGGAATGTCTTTGTGATCCCGATCGATCCCATGTCCAACTGCTTGGGAACCACCTGTTATTTCTTTGCCTAATTTGATTCCATGCGGATGTGGCACTAAATTGGTTTGCTTATATTCTTGTTATTAGCAGTGAAATCCTCTATTCTTAGTTGTTGACTTAGAGCTATGCCCGGTATACTGTACCATGTATGGAATTCCAAGTTTGTGGGGAAGCCTTGGAAGCACTACTGTGATTCGCATTAGGTGCATTCTTGGACGACTTAGTTCCATTTTTGTCCGGTCGCTCAGAGACCATTCTTGTACGACTCAATAGAATTATGACTTGTACGAACCTATCTCTCTGCTCAGAAAGGGGAGTAAGAGAGAGTCATTGCTTGTAGAGTTCAATTAACAAATAGAATAAGTCAGTATAAGAAGTAAGACTTGGCGCAGAAGGTAAACAATAACCCCCGGTAATAAGGCTTTGTCTATTTAGTGAAATTCCTACTAGTAGCAACTCAAGTCCTATTGGCGCTAGTGCTAAAATCGAATAACCACTGCCCATATCGATTTGATTCTCTGTATCCTACACTTTCTTCTTTATTGGAACTATTAACCTACCGTTCCTTCTATTAGCTCTTACTGCCCTGCCTATTAGTCTCCATCTCCTTACTTGTATTCTTTGGCTTCTACTTATTTACTTATATTTATATTGATATTGAGAAATATGTTTTATCATTAGAATATTGAGAAGATATTGATTAGTGGTTTGCCTATAGTCATTAGGGTGAAAACCTGTCCGCCAAGCGCCAAGACCTTGAGCGAAGTCACTATTACTATTATATGATGAACTACCCCACCTAATACGAAAGAAACAATGTGCCCAAGGAATCCAACTCTAAATACAAAGAAAAGAAATCCACCCTGCAGACTAAGCCTTATTCAACAGCGTATCAATCATACTCCCCGGGGTAGTCGCCAAGCCGAACTTGTCACTACACCTATTAGATTTCACCATTAAGACAAATAATAGGAATAACTGCTACCTATTTTGTATAGGAATAACTACTACCAGTCAGAATGAAACCCCATACTTATAATATGCTAATTCGGAACTAGGGTCTACTATTATGAGAATTGAGCCGCTACCGATGATAACGAAAACACAGCTAATAATGCTTTAACTTAATCAATGCTTTAACTTCATATAAGTAATTCAACTCAAAACTGGGAATTACACCACTACTAACAGGGCCGTTCTCGCTCGGGCATGTCTTTCCTGTCTTTAGGCCTACCTGTCCTTGTTTTAACATCTGACTTCTAAGTGCAAATCTATACTATCAGACCGAACACTGAGGGCACACACGGAACTACCTTTACTCAATCTCATTCTCGCTATCCTTTACTGAAGTCTGTCTCTCTCCTCTCGTTATGTCGCTACTGCCTTACATTCTTTTATGCCCAAGTGCGATACTTCAACTGGTTAGTAGATGGAATCAGGTATGTCATGAATAGCCTATAGAGTTTGGTATGATCCGGAGAGTGTGGTATGATCCGATGCATTTACAGAATGCAAATAATTAGTCAAAGAAAGAACGGTCGGTGTGGGAACTATATCAAAATGCAGTTTTATGTATTTGCAGAATTCCCTAAGTGAGCCCGGAAAGAGAGGTGTTTTGACAAGAAAAAGGGAGCCCCATCAGTATAAGATTCGCTGCTATACTTTTTTTTTATAAGTAAAAGTAAATTGATTCTGTGTAAAGTTTGTACAAATAGCTTTGTCTATACAAGTCATAGATGAAGCTAGGTAACTCATAGAGAACTAATGCTGTGGTTATGACTACACATGCTATAGACTATAACCCTTTACTATAGCCAATAAATAAAATATGAAGTCCAGATATGCCAAGATTTTTAGTGGATACAATATTTAATCTCATGCCCAAGATCTTTGGGTAATAGCAGAATTGAATTTAATAAAAATATTTTTTTCTCTATGTGTAAAGTGCTCCATTTTCAAATCGTGCCCCATACATGATCTCGAGTCTCTAATAATCTCTGTCAAGAGCTAAGCATTGTTTGTGTGTTGACACTCAAAGATTCTGCTACAATGCTATAATGACAAAGGTTATTGTTAGGACTCTAGCTAGGAGAGTCCTAATTGATAGGGGCATTCATGTAAAATCTATCTAAGTCGACCCTTATTAAAGAGGTGAAGAGGCCGGCTAGGGTTTGGAGGTTATTTCTTAGAGAAGAATTATGAGTTGTAAAGGAATAAGAGTCTTGAGTAGGAGTCCTATTAGGAGTTGGTTAGAAGTAGGAGTCTTGAGTAGGAGTCCTATTATGAGTTAGGGTTTAGAAGCCCTATAAATAGCTATATATTCCTCCTCTTTTCATAAGCAATAGATGAATAATTTCTGTAGCCTTTGTGCAGCAACTTGGAGGAAGGAACCCATATAGAGTTCCAAGGAGGCCGAACCCCTAAAGAGATCAACCCCAAGCTTAGAATCTGTAAGGGTTCTATCACTTGGTATTAGAGCAACATTCTTGGCGTCTCGCTGCCCTTCCATAGCCATCAATCATCTCTCCACAGCCGCTCAAAGCAATTCCCATAATTGCTTAAAAGATCGTCGTCAAATTCCACCGTCATCTCCACCACCACGGATCATTCTTTGATCTCCCCGCGAATTGCAACAAGTTCTGGTTTTGTACCTTACTGCTGCTGCAATTTAGTTATCCTTATTCAAAAATAAATAAAAAATTATTCCTATATTGCTATATAAACTTTTCATCGCAAAGTTTTCATCTTTACGACGAAAGATGCATTGCAGAATTCCAACCGCATAGCACAGTTTGTTTGATCTTCTTACTATATTTTTTCTGTCCAAATTTCTACAAATTTTTTATGATAGCTTTGACACTTCCTAACAGTAGATTTCCCTTTTGTTTCATTGAAAAATTCTCAATATAAACTGCTGATCTTTTACATCCAATCTGCTACAATTGAAAATATGTGCTGTAGAAAATTTCAGCCGAATATTGTTGCCTTAACCGATCTATTTGTAATATTTTTTGAACAAAATTTCCTATACACTTTATAAATCATCTTGGCTTCCATCTAAGATTGATCGATTAAGGAATTCATCTCTAAAAACGATTTTGTGTTGCTGCAAATTTTCGTCGCAAACCGCTGAAATTTTTCGATGAGAATTCTGCTATCGCAACTTGCACCAATTTCCCTGCTATTATACTGCCAAAATTTTCTTGATTAAATTGGACATCTTTGCTGTCATATAAACTGAGATTTTGCTATCAATTTTCTCCTCAAATCTCTCAAGTTTTTGGTGGAAATTTCGTCGAGAAACCGCTGTTTCTTCGACGACAATTCTGCTCTTATAAGACAACACAATTCTGCAGCAAACTTCCACTGATTTCTATCAAACCTTTGCTGCCATCTACCACAGATTTAAAACATTCATCCACAGCCCTAAAACTCTACCAAACCACACCCTCAAACTGCATCCAAAACAGCCACAAAATAAGCCTAAATCACAGCCTACATCCACCAATCCACCAACCCTTACGACTATCACTTCTCTCAACCTATACATGCCTTTAACCCGACAACAAAAAAGAGATCTTAATATCACAGGTCTGGAGGCATATAGTATGGGCATCTGAAGAGGCAATCAATGCTAAATTTGAAGCCTTCGAGGCGCGAATAGAGGATAAGATTCGGACTCTCTTTACCGAACTCAGTTTGGGCCGACCACTAAGCCCGAAGAAATCACATCAAGGAGAGAGCTCTAACCAATCGCACCAAGCCCGAAGAGATGACTTCCAAGAGAGGGGAGGTTCTATGATTGACCTCAACTATCCATGCATGAGGATGGACTTCCCTAGATGGGAAGAAGGAGACCCGATTGGTTGGATCTCGCGTGCGGAGCGATATTTTCGGTACCACAAAACCGTGGACGCATCTATGGTGGAAATTGCAGCTATACATCTTGAAGGGGATGCTATATAGTGGTTTGACTAGTTTGAACACACTCATGGAATACTCTCATGGCGACAATTCAAAGAAGGACTGTTAATCCGCTTCGGACCAACCGATTACGAGAACATTGACGGACAACTAGCAAAGATCCGACAAACCTCCACCATTCAGGAATACCAAACTAGGTTTGAAAGATTATCTAATCAAACTCATGATTGGTCCGAAAAATAGCTATTGGGGACCTTCATTGAGGGCTTGAAGCCGGAGATCCAGGGAGAAGTTAAAGCGCGACAACCATACACGCTTATGGCAGCCATCTCTTTCGCATGACTTCAAGAGGAGCGATTGAACCATGAAGCCCGGAGGACTAGGATCACTCCTCAACCTGCAATACTAAAGCCCTCAACCCCCCCTACTATTAACCGAGCACCTGCACCAAAAAGGTTGACAAGAGAAGAGCTTCGAGAGCGATCTGCGAAGGGGTTATGTTGGCATTGCGATGAGCTATGGAGCCGCGAGCATCACTGTAGAAAAGGGAGGCTTCATATGATTGAACCAGTAGAAGAAGAGGTCATTGAACATCCAAAAGAGAGCTTTGAAAATAATGGAGAAGATGTGGAAGAAGAGCCACAACCAACCGACGTTACGGTACACGCATTAGCCGGCTACTCCAACCCGTAAACGATGAAAGTTGGAGGCCTTCTCAAACAACAACCGATCACTGTTCTCATCGACACGGGCAGCACTAATAACTTCCTAAACAGTAAGGTTGCTGCTCGGATGGCACTACATATAGAAGGTTGCTGACGGTAGAATCCTAAAGTGCGACCAAAGATGCCTGCAGGTGAAACTATTGCTGCAAGACCAAGAAATTATGACCGACTTCTTCCTCCTACCAAATGATGACTATGAGGCCGTGCTTGGCATAGAATAGCTGACTACACTAGGTGATGTCTCTTGGAACTTTTCCAAATTAATTATGAAATTCTACTGCAAAGGCAAACAGATCATCCTACACAGGAAGCGCAGAAGCAACGTAACCACCGTTTCAACCCAACGAATGGAGAAAGTTTTGCACAAGGTAAATGGTGGCTTTTTGATGCATCTCCAGCAGCAACTAGAGGGGAAGAAAATAGAGATTAAAGATCAAAATCTTGCCCAATTGCTTGCTGAATTTGCTGACATTTTTGCTGAACCACGCAGTCTTCCTCCTTCTCGGCAACATGACCATCGAATTCCAATCCTTCCGGGCAAGCCACCAGCGAACACTCGACCGTACCAATATCCTCACCTCCAGAAGGATGAAATTGAAAAGATCGTAAAGGAGAAGCTTGAAACAGGAGTGATTCGGCCAAGTTGTAGCCCCTATTCCTCACCGGTGCTACTTGTACGCAAGAAGGACGAAACTTGGTGGATGTGCATCGACTACCGAGCTTTAAATGGCATCACTGTCAAGGACAAGTACCCAATACTAGTGGTGGATGAACTTCTTGGTGAATTAAAAGGAGCTCGAGTCTTCACGAAGTTAGATCTTCGATCCGGTTACCACCAAATTCGAGTATGTGAAGACGACATTCCAAAAACTGCATTCCGCACACATAATGGCCATTATGAATTCTTGGTAATGCCTTTTGGACTTACTAATGCTCCTTCAACCTTTCAAAGTCTCATGAATGATATTTTTCGAAGCTTTCTTCGCAAATTTGTGTTGGTATTTGTCGATGATATTCTCATTTATAGCCCTTCTCTTGGGAGTCACTTTCAGCATTTACGGATTATTTTGACGATCCTTCGGGAGAATACTCTTTTTGTTAAGCAACCAAAGTGCAGCTTTCTCTAGAAAAAAGTAGAGTACCTTGGGCACATAATATCAAAAGAAGGGGTGGCGGTAGACCCAACAAAAATTGAGGCAATGCAAGGCTGGCCGAAACCTACAAACGTGAAATTACTGCATGGGTTCCTTGGACTAACGGGCTACTACCAAAAATTTGTTAAGGACTATGGGAAGATTAGCGCACCCCTCACATCTCTACTGAAAAAAGATGCCTTCCAATGGTCGGACAAAGCCTCCGCTGCCTTCGACAAACTTAAGGCAGCCATGACAATGACGTCGTTCTCATGCAAGATGGTCGACCACTCGCTTACTCTAGCAAGGCATTATCTCCCTCCCATCAAAATATGTTAGTATATGATAAGGAGATGCTAGCCATTGTGCACGCAGTAACGAGGTGGAGACCCTACCTGATTGGCTGGCGATTTCAAATTAAAACCGACCATAGAAGTCTCAAATACTTTTTGGAGCAAAATATATCATCCCCTGAGCAGCAAAAATGGGTAACCAAACTTCTTGGATTCGATTATGAAATTATTTATAAAAAGGGGAAAGAAAACGTTGTTATAGATGCACTCTCACGACTACCTGAGCAAGCTAAGGTTTCAGCCATCTCCCTTCCTACCACCAGCCTCCTTGAAGACATTAGGAAAGAATGGAAGAAGGATCGAGAGATTAGCAACATCATAAAAAAATTGGAGGAGGATCCAAATGCAATAGCCCACTACACTTGGGATTCGAGGGATCTACGCTACAAAGGTCGCATTGTGCTTATACCTGACTCCCCTTACATCACAATTATCCTGCATGAAATGCACTCCACACCTTTAGCAGGGCACTTCGGATTTCTGAGAACCTACAAAAGAGTGAAGCAAAATTTTTATTAGAGAGGGATGAAAAACATTATTGCTGAATATGTGGCACAATGTGATGTATGTCAACAGTACAAGGGTGAAACAGTGGCAAATCCAGGGAAGCTACAACCACTACCCATATCGGACTCAGTATGGACTGACATATCTATGGACTTCATCGAAGGGCTGCCACCTTCCAAAGGATGTTTGCCTAGAAGAATCGGTATACAATGATCATGACAGCCCAAAGCCACCCACCAAATATGACTACTCAAGGAGAACTCCAGACCCAGCCAAGTGTCATTATTGATCAACGGATCGTGACTCGACGACGACGACCCACTATTGAAGTGCTAATACAGTGGGTGAACCTACTAACAGAAGATGCCACTTGGGAGAAATATAACAATGAAGACAATTCCAAAAGTCATGAA